>JAMXBB010000009.1:70051889-70186157 GCA_024138015.1 Lumnitzera littorea | reverse complement strand
AGAAAAGAAAAGAAGAAAAAGATTAAAAGATTAAAAAATTTAGGCTAGGTGGCTACCAACTTGCAACCACAATAGGCACGTGTAGCGCCACATGGTTATCACGACCCAACAGTATCGTTGTCATGGTAGGTCGCCGTATACCGTATAAAGGTCTATTATCAACCCGCTTACTGATCATAGGCCTTTCATACGACACATAAGGCTCCTTCCACTCTACGTTACCACTAGGCCCATAGACAAATAACATAGAGCAATTTAACTAAAATTATTTCTATGTTATAAACTAGCTAATTGTGTGGGCTCGTGAGACCCATACTAAAACAATATTACAAACAAATGCAATTCATAACGGAACTGCATAAAATCTGAGTTATGAGTAAAAACATAAAAGTATCTAAATGTCTATAAATCTATTACAAAATGTCCTCTTCACTCTTTGTTCGCTCCAACCCGTCCCTACACAAGACTTACTACAGGCATGCCTCGGCCCGGATTAGTGAAGAGGTTTTCCTGCAACAACAAAAATCTATAGGGGTGTAAACTTACGCTTAGTGAGATAAATAACCTCGTCAGTACCACATGGCAGAAGTTTATTAGATGTACAATCATATGAATACATGAACAATCAGTATGCCAAACAACGCATGCAATGACCTAGGAACTACATACGACTCAGAATTACGCCCCCTGAAGTCTGGGTTTTGAGATAATTAACCAACCAAACCAAAATCCGGGTTCTAGACCTTGGGTTTTATTTCATTTGCACTATTGTGCTCAAGCCAAAACAAAACTCTATATATATTTATATATATGTACATATATACTTCCTTTACTGAAATCAAATCATATTTTTAAAATCCCAAGTCTAGCGGTGTGGTAGTCTCCACAATCTACAAACACACACCCTAAGCAGAAGCCACAACACTCGACTCCTCGCCGACGGTTGGTGTCTCCTAGCGCCTAGTAAGCCCATCAGCTTAGGATAGAGACTCAACATATATGATGACATAGCTAGTGCCCAATCCTACAGGAAACTCGTATTCCTATGAGTCCCTTCCCATCTTCTGCGTGAAGCGGCAATCGGTATTATCCGTATGCAATATGAGGTATGCATGATTCATTTTGATTTCTTAATCGTATAAGTGATTAACTCGATTTTCAAGGTGATCAGACAATTTCATTCCATACAATTCACATGTATATATAATGCAAACAATTCCCATTATAATATATAATTATCAAGTCATCACATTCATCCACAATTTCATACACGTGCATTTCCCATATCCCACAAGCATCCAAATTTATATATATAAGTTTAGGTGCATCTATTCTACAAGCAAAATCAAGTAGAGAGTCATCGGGAATTTACTCACTCTGCCATGTGGGTCAGTCAAAGTAATCTGGAGGCAAGTCATCTCTATACACAGTGTCCCCTGGTCATTGAAATAATTTTTATAAGGAATTGAAACAAACGTAAGAAACTAAGTAAATTTTCCTTAAGTTATACTTTTGATTAGTTTTCGAAATTTTTCCCGGTTTTTACCTAAAGTTCAATCACGTATAACTTTCTCGTTTTAAATCTGATTTTTATGATCTTATAGTCAATCTTCATCATTTTCGAGTGTACTTTAACATAGTGAGGTTAGATTTTCTAAATGAAGTATACAATTCTGTCCATGGGTCAGAACAGTAGTGTTCCTCATGTGTTGGAGTGCTTTTGGGCCTTGTTTGGTAAATGGGCCTTTTAATAACTTAAGAAATTCTTTGGGCTTGGTCTTAAGATTTTATCCTAAGCTTAAAATACACCTTGAGATCAGATTTACAACTTTGATTTATATTCCTAAGGCTAAAAACCACTTCTTGGGCCCTTTAGTGGGCTTAAGTTGTCAAATGGGCTTGTTTTTTGTTCAAACTAAAGTTAATGACTTTGGTGGGCTTATGGGGCCTTAGGTGGATTTCTTATGAGCTTCAAAACAACCTCTCTTGATACTTTAAGGTGCTGGTCAGAATTTCATTGAAGGCTTAACTTAGAGTTCTAGGCTTGTTTGAGAGTTTTAAGCTCAGTTTTAAGTTTTAGGCTTGGTATGCTTACCATACTTGTTTTACTTAATCTTTTCACTTTGTTCATTCAATTTTATCATATTTTTAAGCTTCTTTTTCCCACGTTCCAGATTTGTTCGTGATGGTTCCAAGGGGTCCTCACTTGGTTTTTTTAACTTGTTTCATCATTTCCTTAAGTTTAGGTGGTAGATTATGCACTTAACTACTTGTGTCTAAATCTTAACTTAACTTTTTTTCCACAAGATGATTCTTTAACTCATGTTCCACACAAAGAAACAGAAGATATTACATTTAATACAACTTCCATATCATAGCTCATATCATACAAAGTTAGTTTCTTCATAAAACTTTATGTGATGGATTTTTTCTTAATTTAAGTCTAGATTTGAGCATGTTTAACTTAATAAAAACAAAATCAACATCCAAATGACTATGGAACCCTCACGTCCATCATGCTCATCCTCCATTCAAGTTTTTGTTTCAAGACTTTCTCAACTTAAAATCTTCCATTCAAAGTGTTGAACAAGTGTCTTTACAAAATACCAACTTTATAGGCTCATGTTTCAACTTCATGTAAGAGTTTCATGAGTTTGTTTCTTAAAACGGTTTTTGGTGTTATAACAACTTAAACCTTACTTATATCTTCACGAAATCAAAGTCTCCTAACATAAATACTAATCCACATATCATAAGAAACACTTACTCATCCTTAAAGCAAAGTATGGTGGTTGTGCACTAAGGTTCTACTTAAGCTCTTAACTTTGCCTCCTCCTTTTTGCCACCTTTTGGAAACTCGAGTTGTTTGATCTTTTGGAATGGGATTTTTGGAAGGTTCTAATGATCTTAAAAGGTCTTAAATAGTGAAAGAAAATGATGCAAGAACAAGAGGAGAAGTTGTCGTGAGTGGAGTTGGAAAAATGGAAGAAAAGTTGATTTTGTGGGGTAAGGTGGTTTCTTCCTTTTATGTTTGTTTCAAAGGAGAGAAAGAAGATGTGAAAGTGAAATTGAAAGTAAGAGCAGTAAGGCAAGGAGTGGCCGATTTGAATGGAGAGAGAATGAGTGTTTAAATATCTTGAAAGTATTGTCTTGTAGCTTACACAAAGTCAACAATTGCAACTATTGATGATGTAAGCATTAAGGGGTGAATAGTGATGTGTAAGAGAAAGTGATTGATGGTTGAATGACAAGAGCATGGCCCCCCTTTCTCTCTTGTCTAAATCTGCCATTAAAAGTGCTTTTTGGGCCATAGAGTGGTCTTGTCTCATTTATTAAAATTAAGCTTATCAAATCTTATGAAAAATTGTCCATATGTAGTATAAGTGAAGGGGTGATAAGGAAAATGTCTTATTACTAAGTTTTGATAAGTTATCATAAATTACAAATCAATTGATAAATGATTCCAACTCTCAATTGATAAGTTATCTAAAGTGATTAGTTAATCTACTTATTGAAGTGTAAGGCTTAGGCATGCAGATAAGGGTATGGTCGTATAGAAAATTGTTTTAGGGTTTTCATCTTGCATTGTTTTGTAATTTATGATTTGATTTTTATAAAATTGTGAAATTTTCTAAAGTTGAATGAAATTATTCAAATTAAATTATCGATTAATCATTTAGGTTTAAAATTCCTTAATGGTTTTAAGGTTTAGGGTTTTAAGTAACTTTAGAGCTTGCAGTTCTTCAAGCTCAGGTTTTATCAACAATTGGCTTTTGAATTGTAAAAATTTAATTCGTTTCTAAATATAAACTTAAGTTTTTGGTTTAGATAATCTTTGGGAATGTTCGAAAAGTACTCTTAATCAAGTCTTAAGCCCACTAAAAGTAGGGTTTACAATGGTCATGTATTCGCACGCTATGTGGTGCCCAAAAAATTGAGCTGGTGTGGCATGCTACGTAGTGTTTCAAAGAAAAAGAAAAAATAATATACAAGGTGTTGAAGCACGCCCCTTACTTTTTAAATGAATGCATGGGGGGTACGCGGTATGTGTACCAGCACATAGCCCCATTTTTCTTTCCTACTTGAGAAGTTAGGCCCTCTTCTATAAATAGAAGCTTCAAGCATCTTTCCCTTGATAAGAATGGCAGTTTCCTTATTTTGTATGCTCAATTTCATACATCTTTTGTTCATAAAAAATTTGGGAAAATTATGAAAATGAAAGCTTAGGAAGTCTCCTATTTAGAGATATTCAAATTTTGAATTATTATTAAATAATATAGGAAAAATAAAAATAATAAATCTGAATGCTCAAAAAATGTCCATATCTTGCACAATAGTTAAATCTAGCAAAATTAATGTTTGTCTTTACATTATTCCACTATAGCCTAACACTAAACAAGCAACTACATCTTCTATGAGTGGTAGAAGCTTTGAATTTCTTTTGATTTCCATAAGAACAAGTTGAATTTGACTAAAATTGGATGAATTCGAAATATACACCCAAACTTCCCTAATCCACCAAAGATTCAATCATTCTCACATATGGTAGTTTCTTGAGCATCGCTCACAACCTAGCACTATAAATGAGTCCCTCCTCTATGCATTCAATCCATTTAAAAACTTTGAAAGCTCTCTAATGGAATGCAATTGTCAATTTCTAACTCTAGCCTTCATTAATGCATAACCCACTCTCTCTCCTTGATATCTCTTAATATAGGGAAAATCAATCTAAGAAAAATTAGTTCAACATTCTATTCTCATCTTAGAACAAAGCCCAAGCTTTGGTTGCTCTTGACTTTGTGTGGATTTGTTTGAATTTGGAGAAGAAGTTAGAAGGGTGTTGTTAGGGTTTGTTTATCATCAAGTTGAAGTTTCTAGAGAAATCAAAGGAAGAGGGCTTGAGATTTCCAAAAATTGAGTTAGGAGTTTTATAGCTCAATGTCTTAGGAGCCTGAAATTGCCAGCCCCACCCCAAGAACCAATTAGATCACTACCTAGTTGGTCTTGCTTCCTCCAGTATGCAAGGTAAGCTTCATCTCTCTTTGAATGTGTTGAATGTTTAAATAAAAAAAATGAAAATGCAGAAAAAATAAAGAAAAGCATGTTTTAATCTTATATTGCCATGTTTCCATATGAATAATGTATTTTTGATATGCGTGCTTAATTATCTTAATAATGTGTTGATTACATGTTAATAAAATAGATTTTGGCTTAAATGTTAACTTATTAATATTTTGATCATTTGCATGTCAATTTGTTAGTATAGTTTTAATTTGATGATTAGCATGTCATTTCGTTAGTATTAATATGAATAATTAGCATGTCAATTTAGCTTTAATAATTAGCATGTTTGATTTGAATAAGTTTGCATGATTTGATAATTAGCATGATTTAATTTGAATTATAAGCAAGATAATTAGCATATTAGTTTAATTTTAATATTGATTTCAATGATTAACATGTTAGTATATTTAGCTTAATTTTAATTAGCATATTGATTTTAATTTAAATGATTAGCAGGTTGGTTAATTTAGAATAATGAGTATGACAGCATGATTTGTTATGTTTTAATAATTTGTTAATTTGAGTAAAATGCATGATGAATTGGACTAATCTTAATAATTATCACGTTAATTGGTGGATAGTTATTCTTTCCATGTTATTGATTATGTTGTGGACTTTATTTTGAACAAAGTTGTTTTCAAATAAAACAAGCTTTTTCTCCCAAAATTAGTTTTTCACACATAAAATGTTCCTCATAAATAAAAAAAAAAATTAATTGGCTCTTTTCCAAAATTTAGGGGGTTTTTTAGAGTTTTCCAAAGTAAACCAAAATCATTTTTTCCACAAATTAATGAAACTTAATCAATTTAAAGTGAAAATAACTTTTTAAGAATAAAATAAACCCACACACTAACATTTTCATAAATAACAACTATATGGGCTTGATCTTGCTCTATGGGTGTGTAGGCACTTTAGCCAACCCAAAATACATAAAAAAATTTATTTTTTTCCTTTTATCTGCAAATTATTTTCATTTTTAGTAAAAAGAAAAAAGAAAAAGCTTATTTTACTTGAAAATAAAATTAAAGGCCCACTTTACGGCTCTCTTTGATCTTATGGTTAGTGACACTTGAAAGGTTGCTCACCTAAGACAAACTAAGAGCTAGGGGGCATCACCACATGTAACTGCTACTTCTTATGTAACCAAGAGGAAGAGACTCACCTTTACATGTTTGCGACTTGCAATTTCGCAAAGACAATTTGGATGGAAATCCTAAGGCCCTACCACATCTTTAGTTCTTCTATACTCGTAACAACATCAATTAAGGATCTAGTGTTGAGTTTTGGTAGATACACTAATTTTTGTAGGATGAAGATTCCTTCTTTAATATGTTATTTTCTTTGGAAAGATAGAAATTGTAGAAGGGTAGGTGGATCTTCCACTCAACCCTCCATCCTAGGTAAGAAAATTTTGTGCTTCTTAAGTTATTCTCCTAGTTAGTGATTTGTTATATAGCTCCCCGTAGATAGCTAAGGCTCGATCTAAGCAGCCCTTTTGTTCCTTAGTCTTGGATTGTTCTCTTAGGTATTTTTGTACATTCTCTCTTATATTTATAAAAAAAATGAAAAAGACATTTCCCAAAAATTAAAGGCCCACTAAATTATTTCATAGATTTCTTTTACAAAAACCGCTTAAATTTTAAATAAGTTAGCATCTAAACTCATTTGATCTTTGGTTTCTATTTCCTCATTAGTAGCTAAAATTAAGGTCTATCCACCTATGAACCCTGCTACCTTAATTTTACCTTTTCGTGATTTTGATCAAGTGGTGACTCCTTTTCAAAACCATTTTCAAATTAAAACCTTTTCTTAATATAGTCAAGAGATTTATATTGAGCGAACTAGGTTTAATATAAATTGGATCTAGAAAAGAGAAAAATCAAATTTTAGCTCAACATATGTTAAAATGTTAAAACCTTATAACATATGTATTTGTAGAATTTAAGTATTATTATTGTCCATTTACCTTTTTCATGTGCAAGTATCTTATAGATTTTTTATTACTTTCTAATGGATCAACGGGTCCAACTTAGACATAAGACACTTATCAATGGATCAAGTTACGGGTTTAAGTATGTAAATACGATTAATAAACGGATCATGTCACAGGTTAAGATTTTTTAAATACAAACCCGTTTAGATATGGGCACGAGACATAACACAATAACATGAATCGTCAATCCTAATAATAAAGGTGATCTTCTTAGTTTTATTGGTTTCATTTCCTTAGTTTTATCAATGTTGTTAAAATCGAGTTGACTCACTCAATCCAATCTAGTTTGATCTAACCTATCTATAAAACAAATTTAGAACACCATTTTGACCCTCATTAATAGTGATCTCAATTTAACACGAATGACCCAACCGGTCCAACTTAGTCCTATAAGACCAAACTTGATTTTCTGAATTGAAATGTACTATCTTCTTCTTCTCTCTCTCTCTCTCTCTCTTACATACACCAAAGAATAATGGAAATTCTCTAGCCACTCACTCTCTCTCCTACATTCAAAAAGCAACAAGCCTCTCTTTCTTTCCTAAATTCCTCTATTGAACCTTCTTGTTTTCAACAGTAAAAACTAAGGTTGGAAATACAATCTAATTTGCTTAGATTCTAATGAATCAATCTACAAATATGTATCTCAATCAAATCTCTCTTATGGTACTAACTTTTTTTCTTGTTTAGTTATGATTTGTAAGGTTATCACTAAGGAAGGTTAGGGTTTGCAAGTATTGACAATTCGAGTAATCAGTGGCTCCTAACATTTACAAGAATTTTTCAAACGAAAAAAATCTAGTATCATTATTCTTCATGACCTTTACTATTTATACATGTGGTACTCATCGTTACCCTATTAATAACTTGATTTGTTATATCTATTGACGTATAACAAATTGTAACTCCTTTGTAAACTACATTAGCTCATTTTCTAACGTAAACTCTTAATATCGAATGTATTCTCTAAATCTTATGTTCAGTCTGATGTTTCTCTTCAACCTTTCCTTATTTTGCACCACAACATTTTCCCTCATCAGTGAAACATAGACCTTGTCCTCAAGGTCGAAGTTAGGAAAATCCCTTCTAAATTCTAAAATGTCCTCCCAAGTAGCTTCAACAGGGTCCAACAACTCCCACTGAATAAGAAGTTAAGTGACCTTCCTTCCTTATTGAAATACTTCTTGAGTATTTAGAATAACTAGAGGCTTTACTATAGGATGACCAGTAATAGTCTCCTCTGGTAATGTTCTCTATACCTCCATGTTACTCTCGACTTTCTTTAATAAGGAAATGTAAAAAACTAGATGTATCTAAGATGTTTCTAGTAGACCCAATTTATAAGCTACCAATCCAACTCTCTGTATAACTTGAAATGGTCCACAATAGCACTTAGATAGCTTATAAGAAAGTTTGTTGGCTAATGTAGTTGGCCTATATGGTTGCAATTTGACATATGCATAGTCTCCCACCTACAACTCCTTATTAATTCTATGTTGATGTACAAAACACTTCATTCTTTGTTGACCTTTAGTCAAATTCTATTTCAGGGCCTTCAAAGTATCATCTCTAGTTATGAGTTCATGGTCAATAGCTTCAGTTGAGCTTAAACCCTAATATAATCAGGTAATGTAGGCTAGCTCATTCTCATATAAGGCTTGAAATGGAGACATATGAGCACTAGTATGAAAACTAGTGCTGAAACAGAATTCTACCCAAGTTAGATACTTTGGCCACTCCTTTGCATTATCCATCACATAAGCTCTTAGATAGTGTTCAATACAACTATTTAACACCTCGATTTGTCCATCTGTCTGAGGGTGATAGGTAAAGCTCATTCTCAATTGAGTCCTAATGAACTTAAAAAGTTCCTACCAAAAGCAACTCACAAATACTTGATCTTTATCACAAATTACTGTTCTTAGGGTCCTATGAATTTCGCCATAATTTCAATGAACAATCTAGCTACTAAAATTGTTGGATAATTCGCTAGTAGTGGGCCTAAGTGACATAGTCAATCTATCAACAATTACTAATATAACTAAATACCCTTTTGAAATTGGTAATCCATTTATAAAATCCATCAATATATCCTCAAAACGTTTTAAGGAATAGGTAAAGGTTGAAGAAGTCTCACTGTATTATTTGTCAAATATTTAATTTGTTGGCAAACAAGGCACTTCTTCACAAATTCCTCAACATTTGTTCTCATCCCTTTCCGATAGAAAGCTGCACTTACTCTTTTAAATGTCTTTAAAATCCGTATGTGACCTCCTATTGGTATAGCATGAAACTCCGTTAAAATGGTAGAAATTAGAGATGAATTAGCATATATATAGATTCTTTGACCAATAAACAACAAATCAATTTTATAGGTCAAAGATAATGAAGTTGACTTGCCTCTTTCACATTGCTCCTTTAGTTTTATCCATTCAGCGTTCTTATGTAATTCATGTTTAAGGAATGTATTGAAATCAAAAGATGGTAATAATAGTGCCATCAATTGAAATTTCTTATCAAATTGCCTAGATAAGGCATCTGCCACTTTATTTTCTAACCCCAGTTTGTATTCAACATGATAATTGTATCCCATCAATTTAGCCAAGTATTGTTGTTGTTTAAGTGTTTGAATAACTTAAGTCATGATTTTTTCTTTCAAAATTTTCTAATCTACCTATATTACAAAATGGCATCCCAATAAATACTAGTGCCACTTCCTTACTACCTCTACTACAACTTCTAATTCCCTTACATATGCACCAGATTTTTGTAATCTCAAACTCAACTTTTTACTGAAATATGTAATTGGATTTACTCCTTAATGTAGGATAGCTCATACTATGAGTGTCATTGTAAAATCCAGTAAAGCTAGAACAGGCACTATTATTAAAGCATTTTTCAAAACTTCAAATGCTTTAATAACTTCTTAAGTCCAATCAAACACATCCTTCTTTTAACAAATTTGTTAATGGTGCTACAATCTTGGAATAATTATGCACAAAATGCCTATAATAGCCTAATATTCCCATAAAACCTCTAAGTTGCTTCACATTTGTTGGCTACTGCCATTCCCTAATTGGTGAGAATCAGGGCTAAGGACTGATAAGGTTAGTCGTGGGGATCGGTCCAAGCTTGCAAAAAGCTTGAAGAAAGTGATGGGAATCATGCGAAAACAATAAAAGTAAAGCAAGCAAACCTGCAAATAGCTCCAAGGATATGATATACTAAAGAACTCATGAAGACTCATGATACAACTCAATATGACACATGGGATAGTCTAGTAAGGTTACTCGCTACCTAACCTTACTTAAGGGTTAGGATAAGAGTGAAGTAAATAAACAAGCTAAGGAGGGTAATACTCATAAAGAGTTTGTTGTAATGTTCTAATGTAAGATGATTGTGGCTACATGTACAATAGGTATTTATACCAAAAAAACTAGAGCAATCTGCCTAAAATGGAAAGAACTAAAAAGGATAGTATCTAAAAGAAGTAATGTATAAGGAATAATAAGGGTACAATTAAAAATACAACAAAAATGAGTATCTTGTATAGAGGATTCTGTCACATGGTTGCTTAGACATGTGGCTCCTTATGGATGGATGGGTTTCTAGTAGAAAAAGATAATTTTGTGCAATCAGTTTAATATCTGCTAAGCCAAGGTACTAAGTAAAGGTAATAGGTCGGCTTTACCGAGCCAATCAGTTAATTCTTCTAAGGTGAATTCGCCTCGAACATATTCCATATGGCTCAGATTTGGGTTGGCTAAGTTGATGGTCAAATGAGATAAGCTAGTGCTCAAGTCTAGTTCAAGTCGGCAACTGGAGACGAATGATGAGTATGAGAGGGTTCGACTCAATTAAGGCATCAGGTCGGCAAATTGCAATAGCTTGGACTCTTAAGTAGTAGGTTGTGAGGAAAGAATTCACTTAGCCATACTTTCCAATCCTCGAGTCAAAGGTCTAGTAGTCTGATTCCTATCATCCCCGCCAGGCTGATTAAGATTCGGGATTAAATCCGACTGGTCTCCATCCAAGTTCTCCTCGAGTCAATAAGAGCTAAGGTCAGTAACATTAAACACATCTGACACTATAAAGTCTTCTAGAAGCTCAAGTTGGTATGCATTGTCGTTGATTTTCTAGAGTATTCTAAAGAGTTCTTCAGCTCTGGTAGATAGCTTATTCTTCCTCTTATTAAGGAATCTTTCCTTAGTCAAGTTCCTAGCTAAAAGTGCTTAGTCTTCCTCCCTTTTCCTTTTTCCCTTAGCTTTCTAGCAACTCTGTCAATCTATTGGGTGACTCTTTGATAAATCTATTGGATGGACTTGGCTCTAGCTCTTACCTTAGGATCTTCTTAGTCAATGGACAATATGGGGGTATGATTGAGAGGTAGTTTAGCGTAGAAACCATAGACGACCTCAAATGGGGCATACCTAATAGTAGCATGTATTGTCCTATAGTAAGCAAATTTGACTACGGGTAGGCAAACGTCCCAATCGATTAAGTGCTTCCCCACTGCAACTCAGAGCAATGATCCTAGGGTGTAGTTGACCACTTCTATCTAGCTGTCAATTTGGGGATGGCAAGAGGTATTCAGCAATAGTTTGATTCCCATCCGATACTAGAGGGTTCTCCAAAAATGGCTTAGAAATTTTAGGTCTCGGTCCAACACCATACCCCTTAATATTCCATACAAGCAAACTATGTCCTACAAAAACAAAGAAGCAATAGCTAAGGCATCATTTGTTTTGGTGCAAGATACAAAATGTGTCATTTTGCTGAACCCATCCATTACAATCATTATAGAATCTTTGCCTCAGGCAATTCAAGGTAGTCCAAGGACAAAATCCATACTTAGGTTAGCCTATGGTTTAGTCAAAACAGCTTTCCCTTACTCTACTTGACTCTTTGCTTTCTTATAGATGACACATCTCTCTATCACATGATACATGCCATGCTTCATTCTAGGCTAGAAGAACCTATCATTTAATAACTCATATGTTCTTCACTTTCCAAAGTGTTTAGAGAGTCCTCTATTGTGGCCTTCTCTCACTAGTAGCTCTCTAAGGGAACAGGTTCGCATACATAGTTTGCCACCATGCAACAAATAACCATCCTCAATATGGTGCTCATCTACTACTCTTCCCTCTCTACATTGCATGTATATAGGGCCAAAATGAGGGTTATTATAATATTGCTCTTTAATGCTTGCAAACTTTAACAGTCAGATTTACAACTCAGTGAGAAGAGCATGTCTTCTTAATAAAGCATCAGCAACTACATTATTCTTACCTTGCTTGCATTTGATGACAAAGTTAAATCCTTCCAGGAACTTAAGTGATCGGGCTTAGCGTTTGGAAAGCTTTGATTGGCTCTGCAAATATCTCAAGGACTCATGATCTATGTATGTAACAAATTCCTTTGGTAGAAAATAATGTTGCTACATACAAAGAGCTCAGACTGGGGCCAAAAGTTCTTTGTCATAAATAGAATAGTTTAATTGCGTTCCCTTAAGCTTCTGCTATGTTAAGCGATAAGTCAGCCTTCTTACATTAACACAGCTCCAATGCCAACACCTGACGCATCGCATTCAAGCTCAAATGCCTTATTAAAGTCAGGTAGAGCTAATACCGGGGTCAAGGTCAACCTTGCTTTTACCTCAGCAAAACTCTTCTCCTCTTTCTCTCCCCACTTAAAATCTACATTCTTCTTTATCAGCTCGATCAGAGGCACTATAATTATACTGAATCCTTAGATAAAGCATTGATAGAATGATGCCCCATAAAAACTTCTCACCTCGAAACAGGAGGTCAAGGTCAACCACTCAACAATAGCTCGTACCTTCTCTTCATCCACTCTCAATCCTCTTCCTCTAACCACATCTCCTAGGAAGATCACTACTTCCTAACAAAAATAACATTTATTCAAGTTTCCAAACAACTTATTTGCTTGGAAAGCATTGAAAACAGCTCTTAGATGTTTAATATGCCTTACCAAGTTGGCACTATAAACAAGGATGTCATCAAAGTAGACGACGACAAACTTTTCGATCAAATCTCTTAGCACATGGTTCATTAGTCTCATAAAAGTGTTTGGAGGCTCGAAAGGCATGACCATCCGCTTGTATTAGCTATGTCGAGTCTTAAAAGCATTTTTCCATTCATCCCCTGACCTCATTCCAATCTGGTGGTATCTAGACTTTAGATCAATCTTGCTAAACACTCTTGCGCCACTCAACTCATCCAACATATCATCTAGCCTTAAGATGAGTTATCTATACTTGATCATAGTCTTATTGACAACTCTGCTATCTACACATATATGCCAAGTTCCATCCTTCTTCGACACAAGTAGCATAAGTATAGCACAAGGGTTGAGGCTATCCTTCACATATCCTTTTTCCAATAGTTCATTGGCTTATCTTTGGAGTTCAGCAACTTGTTCATGATTCATCCAATAAGCTAGTTTATTCAACAAGGCAGCGCTAAGTATCAAGTCAATGTAGTCTTTAATGCCTCAAAAAGGGAGTAATCCTTCGGACAACTATTCTAGAAACAGGTCAGCATATTCTTCTAGTAGTTCTTTGACTTCTCGAGGTAGTTCACCCCACTCCTTCAGCTCTAATAATTGCTTGATCAATAGAAAAGTTAGCACATCGACCTTAATAGCTTCTTGAAGTTTAGCTTTACTCAACACCAAAGCTTTCTTTGATCAATGGGAAAGTTTAGCTTGCATCTTGCTAACTTGGGCTAATAGTACGTAAGATGCATACATGGGTAACACATTATAAAGAGTTTCATCGAAGTAGTTCCCAATTGAGATCTATAGTAGTACTTACTGAGTGACATGTAGTGCTCCCTTCCTGTTCAACTAATGCAACTTATATGATTTCAGGTGTAGAATGGTCGATAGTTTAAGGTTCTTAATTAGGTCAGCAGATATGACATTGGTACAGCTTCCACTGTCCACTATAAGAGTGCAAACCTACTCATTCACTTTGCAAGTGATGTAGATTAAGTTCTCTCTCTGCTCCGACTTAGTAGAATGCTCCAAACTCATGGTACGTCAAATAACTAAGGTCAACTTATCTAAATCCTCTACAAACACATCCTCCCTGATCAAGTCGACATTAACATTAACATCCTCTTCCACTTCTTTCTTCTCCTTTAGTTCCTCTTCTGTACTATCCACATCGATCTCCGGGATATCTCCCTTAATAATCATGATCCTTCTATTTGGACATTGAGTAGCCACCCTTGACATTTAAAACATTTAATCTGGCTCATCTTTCTTCCAAATCCTTGTCCCTTCTCATATATTCTCATCAGCACATCACCATCGAGTCAACCCTTCTCTTTGGCTTTGACATCTACCCTTCTAGTTGGCTCGATACTTAACTAAGCATAGTGACTTCCCTAAACAAGTTTGCTCGACTAACCAAGTCGACTCATCAATGGTCAGGTCAGTATTTTGCTTCTTCTCTATCGTTCCACTCGTTGGGCTATTCTTATAGCCTCGTCCAATGTGGTGAACTACTGAAGTTCCACAATATCTCGTAAGTCACTCCTTAGTCTAGTAAGAAACCTAGACACCATTCATAATGATTGCTCTTCTACTTCACCACAAATCACGAGTATTTGGAACTCCTAAATGTACTCATCAATAGTTCAATTTCTTTATCTCAGCTCTTGTAGCTAAGCAAAAGTGTCTTGCAAATAAGTATCCAATATGAACTTATTTCTGAGTATCCTCCTTATCTCAAGCCAAGTATTCACTTCTCTGTATCCTTTTTGTCTTCTCATGATTTGGAAGTTCTTCTACCACATCACGATATATCTTAAGAACTCAACAGCAACAGTTCTCACTTTCTCTGAGTCCTCATATTGGTAATAGTCAAAAATACACTTAAACTTTTCCTCCCAATCCAAATAGTCTTCTGCATTCCCAGAACTATTAAAGCTCGAGCTCGACAGCTTTACATAGTCAGAAGCTCGAGATGCTCAAGTTCATTCTTCTTCCTCATTATACTCTTCTTCTTCATCACCATCCATATCACCCAAATCAATCTTTCTTCGAACTTATCCTCCTACTCCTCTATCTCGAACTGGTCAAGTTAAGATCTATCCTCTAGTAAGTCGAGTAACTTATGGAGTGTTTTGCATAGCCTTAGCAGGTTAATACGCCATTGCATGAACAACTTTGGTTAAATCAACTATAAGTTTTACCACCTCATTTAGGCGTTCATCTATACCCTTGGGAGTGTTTTAGGGATATCATCCATGATGGGCAACACCACTATTATCATCTCCAACACGAACATTGACATTAGGATCAATGATTATTTTGATAAGACTTAGTAAACAAACTCCACAAAACAACAAAAACTACTCCTCCACACTAAATAACTATACACACAATCACTCAAAAGAAACCTAAATGAAAACTTGCTCTGTTTTCGTATACTCAAAATAAAGCAAAATATAGTACCAAAACAAACTACTACTTCTTCTACTTGCTCCAACACTTACAACTAACTTCTAAGCAACTACAATACACTACCACAACAATCATTACTCACAAGAAAGTTCAAATAACTTACCCAAATGAAATCTCCGCTTTGATACCAAAGTGGTGTGAAACGAGGCCAAGGACTAACAAGGTTAGTTGTGAGGATGGGTCTAAGCTTGCAAAAAGTAATGAGAATCATACAAAAACAATAAAAGTAAAACAAGCAAACCAACAAACTACTCTAAGGATATGATGTACTAAGGAACTTCTAAGAACTCGTGGCATAACTCAATATGACACATAAGATGGTCTAGTGTGGTTACTCACCACCTAGTCTTATAAGAGTAAAGTAAGCAAACAAACTAACGAGAGCAATGTTAACAAATGGTATGTTTTAATATTCTAACGTAAGATGATTGTAGCTACATGTACAATGCATATTTATATCCAAAAACTAAGGCAACTTGCTTAAAATGGAAAAGACTAAAAAGGGTAAGATCTAAAAAAAGTAATATACAAAGAATAACAAGGGTACAATTGAAAATACAACAAAAATGAGTATCTTGTATGGAGAATTCTATCACATGGTTGCTCAACACGTGGCTCCTTATAAATGGATGGCTTTTCAGTACAAAAGGCAATTCTATGCAATCGATTTAGTGTCTATTGAGCTAAGGTGCCAAATAGAAGTGGTAAGTTGGCTATGCTTAGCTAATTAGTTAATTCTTCCGAGGTGAATTCGCCTCAGACATATTCAGTATGGCTCAAATTCAAGTTGGCTAAGCTGATGGTCAAATGAGCCAAGCTAATGCTTGAGTGTAGTTTTGGTTAAAAACTGGAGACGAATGATGAGTACAAGAGTGTTCAACTCAACCAGGGTATTAGGTCAACAAATTGCAGTAGCTTGGACTACTTAGCAGTAGGTCGTAAGGAAAGAATTCACATAGCCATACTTTCCAACCCTCAAGTCAAGGGTCCGGTGATCTAATTCCTATCACTAATAGCCTTCAATTTGTCCAGATCTAGTTTTAAACCTAGATTATACACAATATGGCCTAAATACTCTATCTCATGTTAGTTAAAAGAACATTTGGACTTTTTCAAATAAAAGTTGTGTCCTCTTAGACAAGTCAGTACTTCTTCCAAATGTCTAAGATTCTCTTCAAATGTCCTACTATAAATGAGAATATCATTAAAAAAAAAAACTATTATTAAGTTGCATAAATAAGGCCTAAATATGTTGTTCATTATTGCTTGGAATGTAGTCGGTGCATTAGACAAAACCAAATGGCATTACTAAAAAATCATAATACCCTTCAGTGCGAAAAGCCATCTTATGAACATCTTCTGGGTACTTTCTTATTTGATGATACCTAGCTCTCAAATCTGATAAGGATCAACGGCAGCGGATCTGGAAAACCCGAAATGGGTACTTGGGATTCAAAATTGAGTACGAAGAACAAGAGGGTTTGATAGTGAATGTGAATGGACATGACTCACCAAGAAACAAACATTATCAAGGGTATGAGCTCAAAATAAGGTTCAATACAACTCATAAACACTAAATGTTGCTCGGGACTCAAATGAAGGTTAGATGCGACTCACTAACCAGCTCAAATGAAAGGATTCGCCACAATCTTGAGGACAAGATCAATAAGAGCACAGGAACGATTAAAGACTTTGATCTACACTCAATAATCCGGCAATGCTAGCTCAAGAGTATCCTTGCTCAAAAAGGGAAAGATTCCAAAATATAGAAATATACTTTTTCTATCCAATTTCGTATATATTTGATGTTTACAAATGTTGCTATTTATAGCGAGTACTAAACCCTAGTGGTAAAACTGTAAATAACATACAAGGCCTTAAACCCTAAATAAGTAGGCCCATAAATAAAATAAAGGAAAACAAGTACAAGAATACAAAACTATGTGTTTTATAAGGGAAGTCAGTATGTCCTAGAAGGAGTAGTATCTGAACCAAACAGAGTCAATAGTTAGACGTACGAGTTCGGGAAGGAGTCCCCGAAGTCTTGTAGTGTTTGGCCAAGACACTAGAAAAGTCAACTCATAATTATTGAGTTCTAGAATTAGTTGGCACAAGTCTCTCAACGCTGTGTCGAGTGGTTCTTTGCTCCCCAGTACTTGACCTTATGGTATCTCAGCACCTCGACACATGATAGACTTGATGCCAAGTGTTTATCTTCCTTCCTCTCGTCCTTCTAGCTTCAGCTTAGCCTTGGTAAGCATTGATAGGCCTCGGCTTCGAATAGGTCTACCTCGACTTGAATATAGTTGGAGATTAATTCCCATCATTATCGCAGGTTTGAAAAGAAGTCGTCCTCAATGTTAAGTGTTGAGCACAAGCCAAGATGCCGAATAAGCTCCTTCTCCCTTTTCACTTTACCATGGATGTTGAGTGTCTTTGGATTTTCTCAATGTTCGTCGGGGTTAAGAGGTAGCTCTTCCCATCCTTCCGAATAGTGTAAGTATTGAGGAATCCATCATGGATCACTTTCCAATCAAACTCCTATGATCGGCCAAGAAGTAGATTCACGGCATTCATAGGCACCACATCGAAGTTAATCTCATCCTCGTATTGTCCAGCCTTGAATGTTATCTGCGCTCTTTTATGCACATAGACAATACCCTTGTCATTAAACCATTTCAGTCCACAAGGTCAAGGGTACGAGGAGGTTAGCAATTTCATCTTTTCTAATAACTCGACAGAGACTATATTGGTGCAACTACCTCCATCACCAACCAAGGAATAGGTCCTCCCCTTCACTAGGCACCACATGTGAAATAAATTTTCCCTTTGTCTAGGATCCATCTTTAGGTTTGCTCGTATCATCGTAGCTAAGAGTTTATCTAGGTCTTCAACATAAATATCTTCTTCTATCAACTAGTCTTTCGAACTCTCATCACTTTGACTATCAATTTGAGCCTTTGGGCCCTTCACCCTTCATGACCATGACCCTCTTATTCAGGCAATGGGACACAATGTGTCCATTACCTAAGCATTTAAAGCATTTCACATCTCAAGCCTTGTTGGCATAGACTGGTCAGCTAAGCTCTCCTTCTCCATCCTCCTCTTTAGCCCTTTTCTCTTGGCATACCTCTTAGGCTCATGGCTACCTTGTTGAGGTTAGCTACTCAGCCTCTAGTACCTCTATCTCTCTACTCTTAATGCCAAATTGATTAGCTCATCCAAAGAGTTAAACAGCTATAACTCAACTTTGTCGGCAATATCATCTCGAGTCCACTCAAGAACCTGGCAATGGTGTAGTCTTATGGCTTGGGAATCTGACATCTCATCATCAAAGTTTCAAACTCCTGAAAATATTCTTCAATAGTATTTTGACCTTGTCTCAGATGTTAGAACACATGGAGCATTTCTTGCTTAAAGTAGGTTAGCACAAAGCGTTGATTCATCAATCATTTCATAAGCCTTTAAGTTCTGATTGGCTCCTCTCCTTCAACATCTCACTTGGCAACCAGCTTATCCCACTAAAGGCTTACATACTCAATAAGGGATAATGAAGCTAGTTTGACCATTGTTTAATCATCACATTCATAGCATTCGAACAACTTCACAACTCGGGGAACCCAGTCAAGAAACTCTTCAGGTCAGCTACTTCCACTGAAGGTCAATAACTTAAGCTTTATATTATCAAGTCTTCGACCAGGTGCTTAGGTTTCATCCCTTGCATTCCTAGCAGGTCAGTTCACCTCGAATCGGCTACTTCTATTGAAGCTCTACTCGGCCATGTCCCTTCTCAACTTTAGCTCCCTTCTTCAAGCTTCTTGATTTGCTTTGGAGTTAACACTCCTTTCATTTCTTCTTCTCAGCACAGGTTGGTTTTGTCTCTTTCTCGATTCAGCAGCTCTTCTTAGCTATTACTCATCATGATCAAGTTCATTAGAGCCACTCGTACTGGTGGGCATCCACTCCCTTCTTTCTTCTCAGCCATCATGTTTGTGGCCCTTAACTAAACTAGTGAGTTCTTGTATAAAGTTAGTGAGATTCTGAATCTGATACTCCAAGTTATCAACACATCTCCTCAAGCTTCCACGAGGCTTATCACCACTATTGTTGACACTATCTTCTGACATTCTTGTATGTACAGTAATTTTCGAAAAAGTTGAACAACTACGTTTTACAACAAAAACACTATAACAACTAGAATCAATAGCTAAAATTACTGTTACTTGACTTAATCAACACAATACTACAATTACTAAAACACGAACACACTACACTACAGAATGATGATTAACAAAAATGTCTAAACCATGAATCAAACATTGAAGAATCACTAGCACGCGTATCTCCCTAAAACTCTGATACCAAAGATCATAAGGATCAAATTTCCTATTTTTTTGTAAAAACGTAAAAAAAAATACAATATTAATTCAATATCAATACAATACAATATTAAATAATAGAATTCAATACAATATTATACAATATCAATAAATAATAGGAGATTCAAAAAAATTGTGTCTTCCACAATGGAATCTAATAAGTATTTTAGCCCAATGATAAATAAAAAGAAAGCCATTTCATTTCGACAGCAGTCAATCCTCTTGATAGTACGGTTGTCACAAACTGGTACACCAAAGGTGCGTCCTTCCCAGTCCTCTTGTACTAGGGAAAGGTCCTCTTGTACTAAGATGCTTCTTCTATTCTTTTCTTTCCTTGGCGCAACTGAATCCTCAAACTCAAAGAGGAAGACTGTCTTTTTTTTTTTTGTCTCTTTAGAGAAGGGCAATCACTCATTCTTAAAACCAGCATTCTTAAGACCAAAGAGTCAGCGGCAGCGGATCTCGAAAACCCAAGTCGGGATTCAAAATTGAGTACAAAGAACAAGAAGGTTTGATTGTGAATGTGAATGGATATGACTCACCAAGAAACAAACACTATTAAGGGTATGAGCCTGAAATAGGGTTCGATACAACTCACAAATACTAAATGTCGCTCAAGACTCAAATGAAGGTTAGATACGACTCACTAACCAGCTCAAATGAAGGGGTTCACCACAATCTTAAGGATAAGATCGATAAGAACACAGGAACGATTAAAGAGTTTGATCTACACTCAATAATCCAACAATGCTAGCTCAAGAGTATCCTTGCTCAAAAAGGGAAAGATTCCAAAACGCAGGAATATACTTTTTCTATCCAATTTCGTATATATTTGATGTTTACAAATGTTACTATTTATAGCAAGTACTAAACCCTAGTGGTAAAATTGTAAATAACATATAAGGCCTTAAACCTTAAATAATTGGGCCCATAAATAAAATAAAGGAAAACATGTACAAGAATACAAAACTATGCATTTTACAAGAGAAGTCAACATGCAGTCACTCGATATGTCCTAGAAAGAGTAGTATCTGAATCAGATAGGCTCGACAATTGGATGTACGGGTTCGGGAAGGAGTCCTCGAAGTCTTGCAGTGTTTGGTCGAGACACTAAAAAGGTCAACCCATAATTGTTGAGTTCTAGAATCAATCGCCACAAGTCTCTCGATGCTATGTCAAGTGGTTCTTTGGTCTCGAGTACTTGATCTTGTGGTATCTCAGCACCTCGATATAAGACAAACTTGATGCCAAGTATTTATCTTCCTTCCTCTTGTCTTTCTAGCTTCAGCTTGGCCTCAGCAAGCATTGATAGGCCTCGAATTTGAATAGGTCTACCTCGGCTTGGATATAGTCGAAGATTGATTCCCATCATAAATCCTTCTTAGAAAAAATAGTGGCTCCTCCTAACTCATCCAACAATTTATCTATGGTGGAAATAGAAAACTTGTATAATATTGTGGCTCAGTTTAATGCTTTATAATCAATGCAAAATCTCCAAGAGCCATCCTTCTTCTTCACTAGTAATACTGGAGAAGAAAAGGCACTAATGCTAAGCCTTATGATGCTAAACTCCAACATTTCTTGACTAAGTTTCTCGATTTCTACCTTTTGAAAATAAGGATATCGGTATGGACAGACATTAACTGCTTATTTATTATCTTTGAGATGAATGTGATGTTGGACTGGCCTTAAGGGTGGCAATGATGATAGAGTTATGAATACATCCTCAAATTTGCCCAATAACTCTTCTATAGAGTTATTGCTGGTAGTACAAATAGATGAATCACTCTTCTAAGCCACTAAATGCAACAAACAAGCAACATTGTTCATTTTTCCAACTTTCGCAATTGATTACATTCAATTCTCCTTGCTGTTATGTCACTTCGGCCATGTAAATCTACTATATTTCCATTCATCTGAAATGTCATTGTCAACTGCTTATAATCAAAAGTTACTAGTCTTAATGCAGTTAGCCACAGTATCCTTACGACTAATTCTGCTCCTTGAATTTCTAAGATATAGAAATCTAACAAAAATGCAATATCATTCAATACCAAAGGAACAACACTACACATAGATGAACATATCAACTTATCTCTATTTCCAATCATTACAAAAAATTTTGGTCTAGCAAGAATAGGCAAATTTAATAATTTAGCTACACTTGCCTTGTTGGTCTCATATAAGATATCAAGAAGGGGGGAGGAAAAGTAAATTGATATCTTTAAACTTTTTGAAACTTTTTCGATATAAGCTAAAATACCCCTCTTAATAACTTATTTTGATAAATAGTGGTACTTTAATAATTTAATACAAATAACACAATTAAATAGCACAAATTAAAAAAAATAAGGAAGGGGAATATCAGGCTTAGGATTTATAGAGCTTCGACCTTCAACCTTCTACCTACTGCTCTCTTTTAACTTCACTATTATGGACCCGATCTACATCACTAGTTGTAATACCCTTAGATTTCGAGCCAATGTAAAATCTTAAGATCCAAACCCTTAAATTTGGGGTGTTGGACTAAGTTATCTATTTTATTTCAAGCTTCACAGTAAAATTAGAAAAGTTAGACAAAGTAATTTAAGTAAAGTCAATTTCTCAAAACAAGCTATATAAAAATATTAATTTGAGAAAAACGTCAATTTATCAATAAAACCAATAATCGTAAAATTCGAGCTTTTAGATATAGCGAGATATTAAATATAATTTAATTAACTTATAAAAATAATGAATAAAGTTGAATTATACATAATATACATGTATTTACATGTGATATAGATTATATGTACTAAATATATACATATAATAATAAAATATCAAAATTAGGTAAAATAATGTATAATAATAGAAAATTAATTAAAAAAATTGAAAGGGTGAGTCCTCCTATGATGTGACAGCTTAGGATCGATTACAATCGATGAGTCAACACTTGATTAATGGGCAGATAACACATGTCACTTAGGAAAATGGAAAATTGACATGTATCATACACATGTCCAAATTCTATTTAATTAAGCAAACTTCAAAAATTATAAATAGGACCCAAACCCTCAAATTCAATATTTTGGAACTTTGAAAATAAAAGAAAACAATTTAGAAAAATTAGGAAAAATTAAAATAAAAATAGAACAAGAAATAGGGTCAGAATGAATCTAAGGCGGTTCATGTAGCAAACCACAACCTAACTTAGAATGGCTTGGAGGTCCAATAGAGAGTGAATAGAGGAGGTATTCTGACAAAGTGCGACGGTCAGGTAATGATTGGAGGTGGCCAGTTTGAGTGAACTAATTTTTCACCTATAACTTATTTAATTTACTAAAAATATCAAATATTTCCAATTAATTATGAAATTTGGTTTTCTAGGATTATTTTAGGTGTAAATTAATTTATTAATTTTATTTTAATTAAATAATTAGTATAAATATGGGTTCCTTAAGAAAATGCTATGTTTGGGTGAAAATTGAATAAATTTTTATAAATATTAGATGATATTGTTTCAAGTTCAATTTTTGTATATAATACACCTAATATATATATTTAATTTTGGTAACAATAATTTTCAAAATTAAGCATGTCTACTATTTTTTGTAATTATTTTGAATAAAACTGTCAATTTTACCGAATTGTTGAAATAATTAGTTTTTAACGAAATTAATGAATGAGCCCTACATGTTTAGACATCTAAATGTTTATAATGATATTTGGAATATTTAATTCTTATCTCATACATAAATTTTTTTATTTTCCCTAATTTTTTGTAATTCCAAGCTAAAATCGCTATTTTTGTAGAAATTGATAATAGTTATTTTGGTATAATCGATTATCAATAATTAAACTACATATTTTTGTAAGTCTATAGGACTTTTAGTGAGATTAATTGGGCTCTATATTATTTATTACATATTTTCCTAATATAAGCTTATATATTGACTTAATATGTAATATAGTAACTAGTACTAGTAAGATACTTATCAAATTTATGTAGAATGAACACATTGGGGTATATTAAGGGTTACTGGACAAGTTTGAAAATTATAATTTTTAGGATTTTTAGTTCAATACTAAAGCTACTCGAGTCAATTACAGATTTAAGATAACATACAATCAAGTCGTAATGAAAAAAGGGTATTTTTGGACCTTAATAATATTAATAGACTTGATTCTTAAGATATCTTAATAGTCCTTAAAATAATAACCATGACAATATAAAGTTTACTGAAATCAAATAAGGAATAAGTAAGATACAGTCAAATGAAGTTTAAAGATACGATAGGGAAAGTTTATGAGAATTTGGGTTCAATTGGTAGTTGACTTGGAAACCATGTTTATATTTTCATAGGTGTGATAAGTAAAGAAGGATCACATGATGGAGTTTAGGATTTTGCACTATTACTACGCCTAGGTAAGTAAATTTAATCCATGCTTGGAGTTGATATATTGCTACTCATAACACTACGTGCTATTTGATGCTGTAGTGATTGAATATGAGTATAGCTTGGTAAAACTTATATGCTACTATAGTAGATGCTTATGTGGTGATTTTAAATGACAGTAACTGTATCTTGGTTAAACTGTTATGTTGCTATATTGGGTGATGATTTATGTTTACAAATGATTATGCTAACTAAGGAAGTTGAGTGATTGCTAACTCAATCTTCTAAGTGTTCACTTAAGTGAACCCTAAATAAGATACTAAAATTCTACTAGGGAAAGTTCGAAAACTAGATTCAGATCACTAGGTTGAATAAAACCAAAACACTGGTTATGTTGAGTGATATACTTGAGTTGTTATTGCAAATCATAGCATGGCACGGCATAAAAAAGACCTATAGGTTAAAACTTTCAAAATGAGGCTTCCAAGCGATTATAGAAAAAGCATAGCTTTATAAACTCAGTTTTGGAAGCATATAAATTGCATTGCCTAAACATTTTGACTATTTTGATAGTCAAATTTGGTAGACTACAGTACGTGGTCTAATTTGACAATGTTACCACTTTGATTTGGTAAACTATAATATGTACTCTAATTTTGTAAAACAAAGTTGGGGGTCTTACCCTTAAGCGGGTCCTTGTTGCCTTTTTTGAAAATGGTAGACTATAATGTATAGTCCAATTTGGTGGGGGTCCTACTCCTAAGTAGCCCCTTGTTGCCCATAGGTTCGTGGACGTTGTATTTAGACGCTCGGCTATGTCAACTAATCGGATAAATATTGGAGGGCATAAGATATTGATACCAATACATGCTACGTACATGAGTATAGCATGCTACATTGCTAGCAGTAAATGCCCGGTTGGGCGAATGCATATGTGAAGTTGAACCTACAAGTTATGATTAAAATGTTTCAGTTGTGATATGTAATATTGTCTATATTGTGTTGTTTGTTATCCATTCTCACTCAACTTCAGTAGCTGAGGGGATAAAATGTTTTATCTTTAGGTTAACTACCTCGTGAAGAGCCCAACACTCAAGGGGGATGTATATATTGAGAGCGTAAGTCAAAGTTAACAACTTTTGTATAGAACCTATACTAAGTCAAGAATCCTATCATTGTGAAGATGATAAAGGAAATAGCTAGTTCATGTTTTGGTATAAATATTATGTTGTACACATGATTTGTAATAGAATATCCAGCTAAACTCTAATGTAAAAATCCCTTTATGATGTAAACAAAGTTTCCTTTTAATGAATGAGCAGGTTGAGTTAAGTTTTCAATAGGTATTCCTATGTGATAGTACATTCCATGCTAAGCTGGGATGTAACACCGGTGCCATTTCACTTGATCTACTACAATAAAATTATGAGAAGTTTACAAGCAACTACCATACATAGGCTTCACTACACTTTACTCTACCTATCTGGCCTATCTTCAATCTAAGCTAATACAAATCTATAGAGTACAATCTAACTTCTCTCAATACTTAAGCAA
The DNA here is from genome assembly GCA_024138015.1 of Lumnitzera littorea. Classification (NCBI taxonomy): domain Eukaryota; kingdom Viridiplantae; phylum Streptophyta; class Magnoliopsida; order Myrtales; family Combretaceae; genus Lumnitzera; species Lumnitzera littorea. The sequence continues at coordinate 70,160,295 of JAMXBB010000009.1, read as the reverse complement.
TAAACAAATATTACAAGAAAACAAGTGAGAATAACAGTATGAATCTCAAATAGATTCCAGATAAAAGCACAAGCAATGATTGATAAGAGATCCACTTCAGTTTAACCTTTTAGAGAAGTATATGAAATTCGTTTTATGCTCTTTTAGATAGTAAGAATTGCTCACGATCCAAGTATAATGTATATGTAATCTTTTGCTTCTCAAATTCATGTTTATAATTTTGAATCACTTTTTCTTTTATACTTGATTCTTCCAACGGCTAAAAGATGATGAGAATTATCTTCAAATCATGTTTATCCTTTTCAATGTCTAGATAATCCATAGATATTTTTCAGAAGACCTCGATGATTTGAATTTTAAATTCAATACTCTAATCTTAGTAAGATATGCTTGATCAACAACTTTCAGATAAGCTTCTAATTTGAATATTTATGGTGAGATATGCTTGATTAGCAATTTCCAAATAAGCTTTAGTTCAAAAAAAATGAAGTCCCATAAGATCCAAAACCAATCTTATCCTTATCCAACTTATATATATCTTAATTTATCCAAAGATACGTTCGCTTAAACAATCTCCATGAATTTTTAATTCCATCTTGAGTGAAATCGGATTAAGTGTATTTCCCTTATATACCCAATTTAGTAAAGCTAGGCCTTGTTTACTTTGAATCTGATATGTATTAATTTTCAACATTACTCTTCCAAATTAACTATCTAAATAACCTTCTAAAGAGTATCAGCCTTCTTTCCTTCAAAGTCTCTTCTGAATTATTTTCTATAACATTCTCAATTTGTAATTTTAGACTTTTTAAGAACGTTTTTGAATACCCACATACTTGATGATTCATTAGCATTCTTCTCTTTTTGTTATCATCAAAATTCATGAGAGATATTTAATATTCTCCCCCTTTTTGATGATAGCAAAAACACTTTATAAATCCAAAAACATAAAGCAAATTGAATTGATATCAAATAAACAGTAAAAAAGAAAAACAACTAATGAAAATTCACGTAACTCACACAAGCAACATGTTGTGCAAAACTTAAACGTTTTTGGTTTTTCTCTCCCCCTTTTTTGTTACCATCAGAGATTATTGATTAACTCCCCCTTAATATTTATAAACAAACAATATGTGCATACTGAAAAGACTTCATTGAATAACATAACGTACATAGCTAAGTTCATAGAGGGACTTTTCATTAGAAAACAAAAGAAACTAATACCATAATAGAGTTTGATTAAAATGAAGGATCCTAATAGAGAACGAAAAACTAGAATAAGAAAAGCTACTTCTAAGATCCTTTTATTTTCTTCCTAGCACAAAGCTTACATCTTCTATAATATGATGGAATCACCTTGTTAGGAGAAGCAGTAGCTTCAAATGGTTTGTTCACATGGAGGTTAGTTCTTTGTTCTCCATAGAAGCAGGTATAGTTTAAGCTAGAAAGAGTGTAGTAGCTTCTTTGTTGGAATCAATAGAAAAAGTTCTATGTTTCCTTCTAGAGGTATATGTTCTTCAAGGTTTAAGACAAGAGTAGCAATCTAAGGTGTTGGAAACTTTAGGATATAAAGATTGTGGGGAGATGATTAGAGTTTTGTCAAAAGCTGGAATAGGGATTGGATCGGTTTGAATGGTTGGTTGAGTAAAAACCATAAGGGAGTGAGGTTCAGTTGCTGTGAAGTGAGGATTTGAGCCAAGAATAGTTGGTTCAGATGGAGGAACGGTTGGTTGAGTTTGTCTAGGTAGTTTAGATGGAAAATCAGCAAAATGAGTGTTGTCATCAAGATTGGTTCTGAAACAGTTTCTTTAACCTAGGCTTTAAACAAATCCTTCATTCTTGTAAGCTAATCTTTGATAAGCTTCCCAAGAACTTCCTTAATTCCCTCAGAAATTTGTTCAATAAAAAATGACCTTTAGCCTTGTTTAGAGTGAATAGGCAGTAACTTAACACCTTCTGAATCACTATTTGAAGGTGATCCAGTTGCTTCCCTGAACAATATCCCACCAAATCTTTTTACCAATTTCCCTTTCTTGTTATGTTTTTTCCATAGCAAGTTCTTTTCCTCATTTCCTTTTCTTTTCATTATCCTTCTCTTCAATAATGATCACTCTTCTTCCAATGTTTGAAGGGTGAGCATAAATTCCTCCATTATGTGAATGCCAAAGTTTGTCATTCATATAAATCCCCATCTACTTAAAGATTCTCTATCCTAACGAAATAGGATAAAAGGGACAAGTTGCGTCACTTGGTATTTTCAGTTTCTTGAAATTGAAGAGGGTCATCAATAAATTTCGATATGGTTAGATATCCAGGTGTTGCCATATGTGTCTCATCATTAGCTTTACAACATCCACCTTTCTTTTTCCTAACATTGCCAAAATAACCAATGCATCTTCTCCTATTACAAAGGTTGCACTACCCCTTCTAAGTAACACAAATGTGTTAAAAAACTTATGCAAAATACGAACTAATAACTCAAACTCCATACGAGAAATGTCTCTTCCCACTCCTAATTCTATTCCATCATTTAATTCAGTAAATACATTCTCTATACTAGGTTTTTATCTTCTTGGATTTCCTTAATGCCGAAGCATTTCAAGATATCCTTCTTCAATATTTCAATTTTTTGACCTAATACTAGTAACTTCTAAACTCCTTGATCCTTGTAATCAAGTCTTCTATAAAATTCATCAATAAGTTCTCCATATATAACTCCTCTCTTATTTACCAAGCTATTCAAACCTAACCTAATAAGGATCAAGGACCGATTACATGCTCTCAAGCCTGAAGGCTCTTTCAAGTGGTCTGCCGAGCTGTCCAAGGTGAGTTAACTGCTGAGGAGTAGTGCTTGCCCCAATCTGATCTGCTAAGCTACTTCACTCTCCATGCTATCCAAGGCATTGCCGAGGTGACCAACCAATGTGCCGAACCGAACCCTCCACTGTACACTAGTCCAAGTACCAAATTTGAATACAATAATCTCCACGATGCTGAAGCCAAGCTAATAACTATTAAGAGCCAATCATCTGAAGCCAACCCTACTGTAAGCCATCCCTGAGCCAACCCCAGTCCAGTTTCGACAGTTAGAGTGTCGAACTTTTGACGCCGAACAAACCTAAACAAAGGCCCACCCCTGCTCAGATCACACTATTGTCAAAATCAAAAAGTAAAAACGCGCGCACACTATCCTTTCTGACAACCGTACTATCCTTTCTGACAAATGACATTTGCTGCACACGATTTCGTGTTTTCTATGTAAATTATTATCCTTTTATTTAGCAAATGGGGATTCATTTTTGTAATTATCTATAATGTAGAACTTACCCTAACGGGGTACTATAAACAATCACATAATGTAACAGTCGCAATAACATACAGAAGAATATACTGAACTTTTATCCTCTCTTGAGCTAAGTGTCATCCTACTTACTCTTGAGCTACTCTTATTTAGCCCATTCGAGCGTGGACTGGTGGCGAGTAACCTCCAACCATACTTATGTGTTATATCAAGTGTGACCTAAGCTCATGTGAGGCATTAGTGTGTCATATCCATCGTCGATGCATAGAAACCCCCTACTCACCTTCAACTATCATTTACTTTTCGAGCCATCTTGCGGCTTGGACACACCCCTTTCGTTACGTATGATATTGGGTTCATATGTTCATCCATGAGTCCGTATCATAACCCATCCAAATACTCTTTCTAGTAAAAACCACTTTTGTCAGAGAATTCTTAATCTAAATAAAAGGAAGCTTTGATAGATAGATTTTTACCTTTTACTATATATCTTTTCTTAGGTTTGTCTTTCAACTTGGAGGAGGGTTTTGTGATCATTGCTTTCGGAGATTTCTATACAACCTTAGAAAGTTTTGAGGTTTTCTTCACTAAAGTTGCAATATTGGTCTTTCATGGAGACTTCTAAGGTTTTGGTATAGGGGATTGTTCAAGAAGATTCCTTTCAGACTTTTCTTTAGATGCAGCAACTTCTTCGAATGAACTGGACTTTTGGACATCCTAGGCATTCTTCTAATTAACTTCTTGGATAGGTTCAAAATGTCCTTCAGAACCATTCTTTTGGTTCACTTCCTGAGCAGTTTCTTCCATTGGCTCATCATATAGTTCTAAGGTTTGGTTTCTTTTAAGTGATTCCTAATGCATTTCAAAGGGTAGATTAGGTTGAGAATTTGTCGAAATAGTGGTCTTGGTTTCTTATTCATCAAGAACAATGGGATTATTGGGATTGTTTTAAACTTCGGATTTGGTTCCTTTTGTAGCAATTTGGGTTGATTTTCTAGGAGCCATGATTTTGGTTGAGAGAGAAATTACAATAGAGAAATATGAAGAGCCTAAAAAAGTAAGAAGAAGAAAGAGAATAAGGGCTTTTATACATTGGAGAAATGAAAATAACTGCAAGATCTATTGGTCCTTATCTAGATGCATGTGGGTTGATTTATTGGACCCACTACAGATATGTTAAGACCCACAAAACACTTTTTCATGTACTACACATGAGAAGAAAGAAATCTCATGATTTGAAAAAAAAATGCCAAGACAGATCTACATGTGTTTAATAATTTTAGCTTAGGGGAAATTAATTAAATATTCTCTATACTAACCAAAAAGGTTACACACACCAATTTCATTACAAGTAAATTCAAACCTTAATTTATCCAAAGGCTTTTTAATATATCAGCTAGTTAACATTCAATTAGAACAAAATCAACACTCACATCATTATTTACAACATGATCACGAATGAAATGGTGCCTTAGTTCTATGCGTTTTGATCTTGAGTGATAAATTGAATTTTTTGTTAGATTAATAGCACTAGTATAATCACATTTTATGGGTATATTTTTATAACATATCCCATAGTCATCTAATTATTGTTTTAACCAAAGTATTTGAGCACAACAATTTCAAATAGATACATATTCAGCTTCTGTAGTTGAAAAAGCAACAAAGTTTTGTTTCTTAGAAGACTAAGAAACTAACTTATCTTCAAAGAACTAACAAGTATCCGAAGTACTCTTCCTATCCACTTTACAACATACATGATCAATAGCTGAATATCCTATGAGATCAAAATTTTGACTCTTAGAATACCAAATTCCTAATTTTGTAGTGCTTTTTATATATTTAAAGATTTTTTTAATTGCAGTTAAGTGTGTTTCTATAGATGAACTTTGAAATCTAGCACACGCATAGGCCCTAAACAAAATATCAAGATGTGAAGCTATTAGATATAGCAAAGATCCAATTAAGCTTCAATATAATTTTTCATTTACCTTTTTGCCATTACTTGTGATGTCAAGTTTTGTTGAAGTACTCATAAGAGTTAAAGAATTCTTAGTATTCTCTAAACCAAATTTCTTCAGAATTTATCTACTGTACTTCTCTTGGTGAATAAATATGCCAATTTCTAATTGTTTGATTTGCAATCCCAAGAAGAAGTTTGATTCTCGTACGAGTAACATCTCAAATTCTCTCTGCATCAAACTTGAAAACTTTTCATAATATTTCTCATTAATTACACCAAAAATAATGTCATCGACATAAATTTGTATAACTAACATATGTTCTCCTTGATGTTTCATGAAGAGTATAATATCTACTTTTCCTCTTTGAAAGTCATTTTTAATTAAGAATTGACTTAGTCTTTCGTAACAATCATGAGGAGCCTATTTGAATCCATGCAATGTCTATTTCAATTTATACACATGATCTAATTTGGCGGGGTCTTCAAATATAAGGCGTTGACTAACATATACTTCTTCTTTTACAAAGCCATTTAAAAAAGTACTTTTTACATTCATTTGATACAATTTAAAATTTTTCAAACAAGCAAGTAATAATTTTATAGCTTCTAACCTAGCAACAAGAGCATAAGTTTCATTATAGTCTATCCCTTCTTCCTAAGAGTAACCTTTAGCCACCAAACATGCTTTATTTCTTACTTCTTCTTTTTTTTTCCATATTCATCTAGCTTACTCTTTAAAACCCATTTAGTTCCTATGATTGACTTATTTTTAGGTCTTAGAATGAAACTCCAAACCTAATTTCCTTAAAATTGACTAAGTTTTTCTTGCATAACTAAGATTCAAATATTATCATTTAAAGCTTAATCAACTAAGTGAGGTTCAACTTCAGATATTAAAGCAAAATGATTTTCAAAGTTTTGTATGCTCGATCTTATTCTCATTCCAGATCTAACATTATTAATTATAAGTTCAGGAGGATGATCAGTTTTAAATTTAAGAGATGATGGTGGAGTATGAAAGTGCTCAGAACCTTCTGACTTACCTTTAGAATGTGTTTCAACAAACTTAGTATTAGTTTCTAAAGAACCTTCTAATCTTAGTTCTATTTTAGATACATCAAGCATTCTCAAAGTTTCTGTTATTTCATTTAAAGGAGGTTTTGACTTACTTTCTTCTGAATCAAGTCATACTATATTCTTTCTATTCAAGGCAATTGGAGATTCATCATCCGATTCTTCATTGCTTATTTCTTCAATAAACTTGACATTTATTGATTCTTCTACCACTTTTGTTTCTTCATTATATACTCAGTATACCTTTGAGTTTAGAGAGTGGCCTAGAAAGATGGCTTCATTAGCTCTATCTTCAAATTTTCCTAATACTTTTCCTGTTTTCTTTACAAAACACTTGCAACAAAATGTGTGAAAATATAAAATAGTAGATTTTCTACCTTTGTAAATCTCATAAGCAATTTTATTTGTCAAATGTCTAATATATACACGATTTATGATGTAACAAGCTATTGATGCTACTTCTACCCAAAAATGATATGCTATATTACTTTCATTAAGTAGAGTTATCATTTCTTGGATAGTCTTGTTTTTGCATTCAACTACTCCATTTTATTGTGAAATATAAGGTGTGAAAAAGTTATGAGTGATGCCCTTTTCTTCACAAAACGAGATAAAATCTAAATTTTTAAATTCTTTTCCATGATCAATTTGTAAACTGCCCTTTTCATTTTCAACTCTTTTGGAAAAAATTTCAAAGCTTTTAAAAGTATCACTTTTATGATGCAAAAACAAGATCCAAGTAAATTTAGAGAAATAATCTACTATAACAAATCCATACTTATTCCTTCCAAGACTTAGAGTACAAGTTGGACTAAATAAATCTAAGTGCAATAACTCTAAAGGTCTTTGAGTGGATATTACTTTCTTACTCTTATATGATGATGAACTCATCTTATTCTTAAGACAAGCAACACAACAAATATTCTCATGAGCATACAGTTTTGGCAAGCCTTGAATTAAGTTCATTTTAGATAAATTCTCAAGTTATTGAAAATTCATGTATCTTAGCCTCTTATGCCAAAGTATAGTGTTATCATTTACTAACATGAAGCAACTTTTAGATGATATTTCTAATGGTTTAAGTAAATAAACATTCTTCTTTCTAAATCGTTCAAACAACTTAAGTCCATCGTTATTGAAACTAATACATTTATCATGTTAAAAAATTATTCAATATCCTTTATCATATAGCTAACTTATGCTTAGTAAGTTATGTTTCAAACCTTTAACCAACAATACATTTTCAACTTAATGAGGTGCCAAACCAATCGAACCTACCATAATTATTTTACCTTTACCATTGTCATCAAATTTCACATAATCATCTTCCTTCCATTTCAAATTTGTGAACAACAAAGCATCGCCTATCATGTGTCTTGGGCATCCGCTATCAAGATACCATATTCCTTTTATCTTAACTTCGTATTCTTGCACACATTACAACACAATCAAGTTTGTTTACGAAAATTCAAGTTCGTCTTTTGAATTGGACCTTGATTATTTCTAAGCTTTTAATTTTTGTAAAAACAATGTTTCTCTATGTGACCTAGTTTATTACATAGAAAACAAGTATAAGGTTTCTGCTTAGTATACCTATTATTTACTACTTTCCTTTGACTTAGATTCTTTCCGAAATACCCTCTATTTAACTTTCTGTTATACCCTTTCAAAGAATACTTATCGTTGTTTTGACAATACTGTCTGTTGTACCTTCTAATAAGTTCAATCATTTTGCCTTTGTCCTTTTCTTTGAATGTTTCTTGATTTTCACTTTTTGACTTAACAAACACTATTTCTTTCTTTGTTTTAGATATATCTCAAAATTCAAAACCAAGTCTAGATTTTGAGTTATCCATCCTTTGACTAGAAATCAACATTTGTAACTTTTTATTACTTTCAACAAACTTTCGGAACGTATTTTTTATTGACTCAGATAAATCCTCCACATGATTTTTCAAATTTTTAATTTCTTCTTTTAGAACAAGATTTTCACCGACTAAGGCTTCATAAGCAACATGTTATCCTTCAAAATCATTTTTCAAAATATTATTTTCATCTACTAACAATTGATTAGTTCAACTAAGAGCTTGCTTTTCATTTTATAATGTCTTTACTTCAGATTCAAGCTTAGAAATCTTATCACTTGACTTGGAAAGAGCCTTGAGCAATATGTTGATTTCAACACATATATCATTAAGTACTTCTAATTTTGAATCAGAATCAATTTTAGAATCTACCTTAGAGAGTGCCATAAGACGCAAATTTTCTTCTTTACATTCTTTTGAACTTTCTGACTTAGTTTCTAAATATTCCAAATCACTCTATGTAGCCATTAGAAATTTGCATTTCTTCTTAAATTTCTCCATTTTCTTGATTAACACCGAACATTCATACTTGATATACCCTGAATTTTTGCACTTATAGCAAATAACTTCCTTTTTGAACTTCTTATCTTCCTTTTCCTTGATTGCCTTCCTTGTATCATTAAAACAATTCTTATTAGTAGAAAAACTTCTAGTTAATGTTTTCTTACCTTTCTTCTTTAACCATTTGTTGAGTTTTCTAACTAGAAGCATCACATCGTCATCTTATTCTTTAGATGAATCTTCTCCTTCAAAGTTAGCATCTGTTTCTTTAGCTTTAAAGGCTACAGCCCTTTTCTTTGTATCCTCTGAAGTACTTTTTAATTTAAGAAATTCAGTTTTATATGCCATGAGCTTGCTGCACAATTGACTTAAGGTAATGTCTTTAGATTACAAGCTTTTTCTATGGCAGTTTTCTTTGTATTTCAAATTTTGGAAAGGATCCTTAGCATCTTGCGTACCATATCTACATCAGTAATTATTTTGCCAAGAGAAGATCATTCATTAATTATAGTAGTGAATCTATTAAAAGAGCCTTTGATTTTTTCACCAAGAAGAATTCGATAAGTTTCATATTGTTGAACCAGCGAGTTGATTCTTATGTCCTTAATTGTTTTGTCCCTTCATAGGTTTGCACTAAGGTGTCCCAAATATCTTTAGCCGTTGCACATGAAGTAATTAAGTAAAACTCTGAACATGCAGTAGTACTCAAAAGTAAGTTCATAGCCTTCAAATTGAGTTCAGCTTTAGTGATACCATCATTTGTTGTGATAACGGTTGGAACTTTAAGATCGCCTATAAAAATAATTTACTAAGCCTAATAGTCTGATGCTTTCACATAAGTCTCCATCTCAAATTTCCAGTAAAAAAAGTTAGCCTCATCAAAGAACGGTGCCTCACTAAGTAGAACTATTAAACTAACACTTAGTTCACCCATGATATTAAACTCTTAGTGATATTAGAGCGAGACTTTGATACTAATTATTGGTCCCGTATAAGATATTAAGAGCAAAGGGATGGATTGATATCTTTAAATTTTTTGAAACTTTTTCTATATAAGCTAAAAATACCCCTCTTAATTATGTATTTTGATAAACAATGGTACTTTAAGAATTTAATACAAATAACACAATTAAATAACACAAATTAAATAAGATAAGGAAGGAGAATATCAAGCTCAGGATTTATAGAACTTCAACCTTCTACCTACTGCTCTCTTCTGCCTACTGCTCTCTTCCATCTCTACTGTTGGGGACCTAATCTACTTCACTAATGCCGTTTCACTTGATCCACTACAACAAAATTATGAGAAATTTACAAGTGACTACCACACAAAAGCTTCGCCACACTCTGCTCTGTCTATCTAACCTCTCTTCAATCTAGGCTAGTACAGATCTACAGAGTACAATTTAACTTATCTTAATACTTAAACAATAAACAAATACTATAAGAAAACAAGTGAATAACAGTATGAATCTCAAATAGATTCCAAATAAAAACACAAGCAATGATTGATGAGAGATCCACTTCGATTCAACTTTCTAGAGAAGTATTTGAAATTCGTTCTGTGCTCTTTTAGATAGTAGGAATTGCTCACAATCCAAGTATAATGTATATGTAATCTTTTGCTTCTCAGATTCATGTTTATAATTTTGAATCACTTTTTCTTTTATACTTGATTCTTCTAATGGCTAAAAGATTATGAGAATTATTTTCAAATCATGTTTATCCTTTTGAACGTCTAGATAATCCATAGATATTATTTAGAAGACCTCAATGATTTGAATTTTAAGTCCAATCCTCTAATCTTGATAAGATATGCTTGATCAACAACTTTCAGATAAGCTTTAAATTTGATTATTTACAATGAGATATGCTTAATTAGCAATTTCCATATAAGCTTCAGTTTAAAAAAAATGAAATCCAACAAGATATGAAACCAATCTTATCCTTATCTAATCTTATATGTATCTTGATTTATCCAAAGACACATTCGCTTAAACAATCCCTATGAATTCTTAATTCCATCTTGAGTGAAACGTGATGCATACTGTAATCAAGAATAGACAAAGCCGATCATAGGGATAGGTCAAAGCTTGCCGAAAGCTTAACAAGGTGATGGAGAAAAGCGCCTAAGGACGAAAAGCAAATGAAAAAGTAAGCAAAACCCACAAACAACTCCAAAGAATATGACACACCAATGAAATTTCTAAGGACTCACGACATAGCTCGATATGACGCATAAGATGGTTCAATCAAGGTACTTACCACCTAGTCTTGCTTAAGGGTTAAGATAAGAATGAAATAAGAGTAAACAAATAATGTTTACGAGAGGAAAAATATCTAATGTATTAATGATAATATAATGTCTACGGCTACATGTACAAAGGGTATTTATACTCAAGAATTTAGGGCAACCTGCCTAAAAAGGAAAAGACCAAAAGGGTATTGTCCTAAAAAAGTAATGTACAAAAGATGAAAAAAGAATATTCATAGAAAAAGCAATAATTACAGAAGTAGATTCTATAAGTAGTCCCAAATACGTGACAACAATACATTGGTGGTGTTATTAGAGGATGCAGATAAAAGAGTACGAGCTGATCAGGTGTCCAAGCAAGGGTACCGAATAGGAGTGATTGAGAATCAGTTTAGAGTAGATCTCTCAGCTTCTCGACAGTAATAGAGCCAAGCAAGTGGTCAACTCGGACATAACCGAGGAGGCACACGAGGTCTGGTTACTGTCAGGGCATTCTTCAAGTCGACACACAATTTCCAAGAGATGGGCAGTCATTTGACTCGGTACATAGAATTAATTGATAGCAAGGAGTAACTTGGCTTTGATAGAAGTTAGTTGGAATATGAGGATTCGCCTCGCTAGTCCCTCTAGTCCTCAAGCTCGGTTATGAGTTAAGGACCTAGTAACCCAATTCGTATCAAAAACGAGATTAAATGTATTTTCCTACTACACTCAATCTAGTGGAGTTAGGCCTTGTTTACTTTGAATCTGATATGCATTAATTTTTAACATTACCCTTTTAGATTAACTATCTAAATAACCTTATAAAAAGTATTAGCTTTCTTTCCTTCAAAGTCTCTTCTGAATAACTTTCTGAAACATTCTCAATTTGTAATTTTAAAATTTTTTAGAACCTTTCTAAATACTTGCATACTTGATAATTCATTAGCATTTTTCTCTTTTTATTATCATCAAAATTCATGAAAAATAACTAACATACCTGAATAAAATTGTGTATGCTTCCCAAATCTACCAAAATTGATACTTCTTTACCTTTAATTTTTCCTTTCAACCTTAATGTTTTAGGAGCTAAAACTCCTAACAATGCATGATAACTGAGCTCAACCGAATCAGTTGCTTCCACTCCATCAAAATCTTCTGCTTCCACTTCTTGCAACTCCAATTATTCTACTACATCTTTATCCTCCATTTCTTCTTGTTGTATTATCATTAAGCATTTAACTTTGCACAAATGTCCTTTATGAAACTTCTCATCATAGTTATAGCATAATTCTCTTTCCCTTCTTAAAGCGAATTCAACTACTGTCATTTTTTTTTTTTTTTTTGTAGGTAAAGACTTATGGTTGGAAATCTGGGAATTGGTTTTATTATGAGTGTTTTGGCTGTTTGGTTTACTTAAGGCTTATGATGATGCGGTAGAAATGGTAGGTCTTTGAAAAGATGGTTGATAATATGGTTTTGAAACAAAAGATGTGTTTAGATTTTTATTTGAAAAAAATGTGTTAGAAAAAGATTATTGGTATTGAGATTTTATGTAAGAAAATGACCTATTAACAAGTCTTTACAGCTTAGACTCGTGCAATTTTGCCAAATGTACTACTTCCAAATAAGATGATGGCCTAATTGAGATAACCTCTACCTATATGTTGGCTTCAAGGCCCGACATAAAGCAACTTTGAATGAAACTCTCCGATAACTTAGAAATATGATTGAGTAAGCTCTCGAATTCATTTTGCCACTCCAAAACTAATCTTTATTGCACTAATTTGGACAATTTTCCTTGATAATCTTCAAATATTGAAGGTTCAAACCTTGTTTGAACTACCTTCTCAAATGTTAACCAAGTAGTTAATAAATCATTCTTTGTTAACCACTAAAATCATTGTAAGGCTTCATTTTCTATGGCAAAAGAAGCCATTTTTAACCTTCGTGATGGTGGTACTTCATGAAATTTAAAGAACTGATTGACTTTAAAAAGCTAAGATTCTAGATCTTGTCCAAAAAACTTTGGTAAATCCAATTTAATGGATCTATAATACTGTTGTAACTCCTACTTATTATGTGATGAAAATTATGAAGAATCTTCATTTGCTCTTAGATTTTCTGATTCTTTTCTAAAGGTTGAAAAGTCTTAACAAAGTTCTTGAAACTTTCTGTCATTTTTTTTCATCATGTTCACCATTTTATCCATTCTTGATTCCAATGATACAAACTTAGCATCATGTTACTAAATGTCTTCTAGTAAACCTAATATTCCTCTTTTATTGTTTTCCATGTAAACTATACTACAAAGTCGACCAACAATCAATGAGTAATGAAAGCACCAAATAATAGGCCTATGGGAGGCCTAGCCCAATCTCTTTTTTTCTCTCTCACGTGCACCAAAGTATAATGGAAATGCTCTAACCACTCACACTCTCTCCTGCATTCAAAAAGATACAATCCTCTCTCTTTCTTTCCTAAATTCCTCTCTCAAACCTTCTTATTTTCAACAGTAAAAACTAAGGTTTGAAATACAATCTAATTTGCTTGGATTTTGATGAATCAATCTACAAATCTTTATATATATCAATCAAATCTCTCTTGTGGTACTAACTTTTTTTCTTATTTAGTTATGATTTGCAAGATTATCACTAAGGAAGGTTAGGGTTTGTAAGTACTAACGCTTTGAACAATTAACAACTCCTATCAATTGCAAGGAAACAATTTTTCAAAAGGAAAAACTCTTGTATCATTATTTTTCATTCCCTTTACTATTTATACATGGACTTTCTATTACCCTATAGTTGTATCTTGTTATTGATAACTAGATTTGTTTTATCTATTGATGTACAACAAACTATGACTCATCTATATACTACATTAGTTCATTATCTAACGTAGATTCTTAATATCTAATGTATTCTCTAAATTTCATCTTCGATCTAATGTTTCTCTTCGACCTTTCCTTATTTTCCATCATAACAAGTAGCTTTCATATCCCAATAGCATGAATAATTTTATTCTCTTATCAATAAATACAAATTACATTATAATATTTTCATTAACCCTAATTTGATCCTGATTCAATCTCGATTCAACCCTCTCAACTTATGACCATTTCTCATTCTCAAGTTAACCTCCTAATCTCACAACATTGAGTTTTTTGGTGATGCACGATCGTGCGGCTTAGCATCTTTAGCCATTATATGTTGATATGTGTCTTCTACCTCTAGTGGGTTAGGATGCCTTCAAGAAGAGATCCAATTAGCGTTGCCTCAAGACATAGATATAGTACAAAACAGCACTAATTTAAATCACCATTATGGGAAGTGGAGAATCTCTTTCCTTTAATGATGAAGTCGCTCCAACCCATCACACGCTTTTTCGAGATCAATTTTGATCGTAATTAAAGGAGTTTTCCCTTTTTCCATTATTAAGTCATCCAGCAATGGTCTTCAAATGATAAGTGTTTACATATGGACGTTGTTCTCATCATTTAGCCTCAAACCCACACTAAATTGAAGAAAAAGTAAGAACCTCAAACAGACATGTGAAAATGTATTTCATTCATCTCTCTTTTACCCATAACCACGAGGAAAACAGGGAAAAAGAAAAAGGAGAACAAAAAGGTCAGGCAACCAGGAGCAGAGGCAATGATGACAACAAAAGGAAAATGAGACGTCGCTTTTACATGACTACGTTTTAATTTCAACATGCATGGGGACAAAGAACAAAGAAGCTGTAATGACAAAATTGACATTATTATTCTCCTTTCTGCTTCTTCGATGATTTCCCCTAACACAAATAAAGTCGAAAGATGAGAAGAAAAAAGCAAAAGTAATGGAAGACAGCGCCAACATATACCCCTTGTGACCACTTCATTTTTCATAAACGAAGGACGATAGCTTTTCATAAAGATAAGGTCCCGATTTCAACGGAGAAGGTAAATTCTCAATTATTGTTCTCAACCATCTATAAGGAATTTGACTCTTGTCTTTACCCTTTTCCTTAATTGACTCCTTGTCTTTACTGTTTCATTTTTTTTTTTTTCATTATTATTATTTTTCCATAGAATTGCTTGTTCGATGTTATTTCCTAATTCTACAATGCTCCTTCATATTACTTAGCAATAAAGTGATTTACCTCAAGTGGATTGCCACGTAGTAGATAAAAATCATTCGACACATAAAGAAATCTATATAACTAGTAGTGATAGTTAATTCAGTATAAAGGCTGCAGTATTTCTAATTAGATTTTACATATCACTACTCACCACACGTGACATCTCAATCCTGTCATCATTTTATTTTGCTTATTTTTTTCTAATTAACAAGAAGAAAAATGCATTGAGATCACTTATGCTTTGATCCTTTATGGAAAATGTGAATTAATGCGTGAATAAAGAACAAACGAAATATACCTTTTAACCCAATTAGGTTAGAGAAAACTTCACAAGAAACCAAATCACATGCAAGTATCTAAATTCATCTAGAATTAAATTGTTATTTACTTCATAATAACGAGAGACATCTTTTGTTGCTATAACAGCTTCACCGTTACAGATCGAACAAAACTTCAATGACTTTTTATAAATTCAAGTAATTATGCGAAAACTTCACCCACCATTTTTCCTGAGATTTAGTTTAGAATCAAAACTCCCATAGGTAGATGGATCATTAACTCCTACCCAAAATTCTTACATATTGAGAAAATTTATATTTTGATCGTTTGTTTAGCCCGTAAAATTTGACAACAGCGGCCCATTATTTTAACAATGGTTGTGGAATGAGCAGTGACCAGATTCATTTTGGGTTCAAATTTTGAGTGCAGTAGCCGAGACATCCTGGAAACGTGTGCATTGTTAGTGCGCGTTTAATTTTTTACAAGGTTCAAGAAATGAGCAGTGACCAGGAGACCAAACTTCAAAAAAAGAAAAAAAAAAGCAACATTGAAAAGAAACTGAAACTTCCACTCACACACATTGCTTTCTACATTTGGATCGCCCATCGCATCCCCACAGCAAAATTATCAATTATTATGCCTGCGTCACTCCACACCGCACCCCATTTCCTTTTACCTTCTCAAAAGCCCCACCACATTATCCCAAAAGACAAAAATAAATTAAAAACATAGTGATTTTACCATGTAAGGATGGATTTAGAGGACTCGTAAACATAAAACTTTTTCACGCATTCAAAATTGAATGTTTAAAAAGAAAAAATAATTATATATAAAAAGTGGAAAAGACTCCCATCTAGCTTTTAATAAGTGTTACCAAACATTCCATAATATACTCTTTTATATAATTAGTATTAACGGATTTGAGTAAATAAATAAATGTGATTGCATTTCTCATGACATATACAAAAGCATTAGATAATTGAACAATTTTTGCAATAAATAAACTTAGCAATTACTGACAGACACGCATTCGGAGGTCCGGATAAACAAGTTCCGATCTTCATACGAGTACATGGAAAGACAACAAAAAATTTTCTTTAATTTGGTCTAAATCATCGTGGATGACAATTTTCTTTTCTTTTTTTTTTTTAATTTTCTTTAGGACTCTACAGAACGAAAAATAAAATAAAAAAATAGAAAAATAGACACAATATTGGGGGAAAAAAAAAAAAGAAAATTTCACAACGCGCTGAAATTATACACTATTGACTTACCAGTGGTAGCTGGATTGGAAGGAAAGGTGACATGAAGTTAAATCAATGCTGGTGTTGCTTCCTTGCCCTCCTAGCTTCCACCACCGTTGGCTCGTGAGAATCACAAACCTGAGTCTTGAATTTACACCCAAATTTCCTGGTTAGTGATCCTCTCCAGCCACTACCTCTGCCATCGTCCTTATCGATTTTTTCGATTACCTTCTTCATGGTCGAACACTCCCTCTCGAGCTGGTGCACACGGCTTCTCATACTATCCATGTCCAACCGTAAGACCTGATTCTCCCTCACTGCCGCCCTCCATGAGGCACTCACACTACCCTGTGCAGGTGCAAGTGCCGGGGCAGCACAGGCAACCAATGCCCCTGCCCCCTCTTGCCCAGGGTGTGCCCCTGAGTCTTCGTTCCCATTCTCCTCCTCTTCATCTCCTCTTGATTCTGATGGCCTTCCTGGCTCCAGGGCTAAAGCATTTCCTGCTTCCGCTGCAAGAAGAGTCCCCGCAATAGCATGGCGGAGCTGGAGCTGCTCGAAAAAAAGAACTTGCACCACTGCTCGCAGCGGAAGCCGCTCGTTTTGAGCTGCATGAGTGCAGGCTTCCAGGGTCAATTTCTGGCAGTCCATAACCCCACAGATTTTCTCCCTTTCTGATTCTGGAATCCATGGATGCGCCTGTAATTGAACACCCAGCAAAAATTAAAAAAGAAGGCCCCAATTTCAGGTTAAGAAAGAGTGATTGCTCCAAATTTCTAATGTAATTAATTAAATGAATATTTCTTGACATCATATAACCCAAAATTAAAGATGATGATTACTCTTGATCTCTAATGTAAATAATTATATGAATTTCCCATAATATAGTACACCCAGAAAACTATGACCCCAACCCCCCCAACACCAACCCTCCGGAAACCAGGATCGCTCGACCCAAGTCATCCGTCTTGCCTCCATTCGACCCTCGCAAATTAGAAAGCGTTCAACCTATCAGGCTGGTTTAGTAATCAATCGTCCACAAGTGAAATTCACCAGGGACAACATTAATACTGAAATTTATCAAAAAGCAACGTGATAAATCACTGATATAACAACAAAGTTCAGCGGTTAACAACACAGCAGGATTGCATTACAATGGCATTATCCAAAAACATGCGCAACCATTTAAATAACCCATGGATTCTGCAACATCTTCAAATCAAAAAATAAAGATATATACAAACAACACATTTTGACACAATAATTTAAATCGAAATTAAGTAAATTGTACAATACCTTGAGATATACATCAACGGCTCGATAAAGTCCGTCATCAAAGAGCCTAGCTTGCTGTGGAAGAGAAATCGACAAATCATAAAATCTCTCCGGCTTCAAGTTTGCGTCAGATGCTATCTCCGACAAGTACCCGTCAAACAATTTACCGACGAGCATCAACGCTGGCGAAGATCGGTCGCTACCATCACCACTAACTACCACATCCCTCTTATTCAGCCCATCCAGAAAATGACCCAAGATCCTCTCGACACAATCCACATCATACAATGTCTCATTGAGGTACGAGTAGCTTGGAATCAATAGATCATCGAGCGTCGCGTCTTCGAGCTGTGAACCAATCCTTTTCTCCAATGCTGACCGGCACGCTTCAGATGCGTTCAGTATATTTGCAGTCCTCAACAACCCAAAGAGAAACCTTGTATTGGAAGAAGAAGACTGTGTGGTCTTTTCCAATGGAAGATTTGCAACGATTGTTTCAAGCATGTCTCTTTGCTCACTCTCTGTGGGTATTACCGACGAAGAGGACGTGGAGGTGGATGTGGCCGAATGGGGTTTCCGGTTACTCGATCTCGAGATACCCGGAATGTGCTTCTTTGCATAGTGTATTAAGCAACTCTCGATGAGGTCTGGGCTCAGATCCCCACATTTCATCTCGTAAATCAGCCTGGTAAAAATGGGCAGACTCAACAATGACAAATCTTCAAGCCACGAGACGCCGGCATTACCTCTAGCAACGGTTTTCCTTACTCTGTTGTTATTGCTATTGTTGTTCGTATCGTTGTTTTCAAGACGATTCCAAAGTATTTGATTAACCGCATCTCTCCTGCCACCGCCGCCATGTACCTTGGGTCCGTCGCTGACGGGCCAACCAAACAGCGACGGATCCGCGGTGGAAGCTCTAGCAACGATAGCTTCAATCAATCTTTGAGGAATCTCCAGGCTTTCTGCGATGCCCATTACGCGCTCACAAGACTTGAGAGCACGTAATGAATCTTTCAAGCTCTTGAGGACAGAGTGGGAGAAGTAGCTTTCCGTCTTGGAAATGAGGTTGTCTCCGGAATAGTTTTCAGTCATTTCTAGGAACTCACCAGCACAGCGCAGGAGAGCGATGTTAGCGGCCGAAAAATCGATCTTGACACCGTAGCAGAATTTCGCAGCCAATTCGAATGCCTCAGAACCACCAGGAAAGTCCTGGAGGGTTAGATGACAATGAACTTCTTCGATTTCATTGTCATACTGTTCTTGCTGTTGATCATGGTTCCGGGTTTCTTGTTGTGTTGTGGTTTGGTTGTTCTCCTGCTCTGTTATCAATCGATGAAGTTTCTTGCTTTTTGACATCAAAGGAAACTGGAAAAGAAACACAAAAATAAAATAAAATAAAATCATAAGTTTTTGGTATATTGGTCTACGAAGCATGAAGAGAACAATGCAATTTGTTAACAAAAATACAATGACAAAGCTTGTTCATCCAGTAAAAACTAACCTTATGAAGATGGAAAGTCATGTCATCAACTTCAAACACAATGTCACTAGGCAATCCAGTGGTACAAAACCTGCAAACCATGTTAAAGAACCAAAAATAAATTAAAAACCCAGAAAGTTTGCAACTTTGCAAAACAACGAAAAAGCAAATGTATGGAATATGCACACACAAACATACCATGCTTGGCCCTTGGAGTTTGGTTTCTCAGCAGCCATTTTATTTTATTTTATTTTCCTCTTATATCCCGGAAAATATACAAAGTTTTTTTTTTTTTTTGTCACTCTAACAAAACACTAGATCCATTACTAGGAAAGTGTTCTTTTTTTGTCCTTTTTTCTTTTTTCTTCCTCCCCTCTTTTTGCTTGTTTGAAGTGAATAAAAATGAGTTGGAACTTGGGTTGGAAGTACCCGTGTAGCTGATGAAATAAGATCAGGAAAGAATTTGAGTTTTAAAGAGCGTAGATGAGATTGGAGTCAAGAAGACAAAAAGGGGACGAACAAGGTTTGAACAAATTTTTCTAAAGAGAGGGCCTTTGGTGATGATTTTCCCTTGTACAAAAATTTCCTAGCTTTTGAAACAGATTTGAGAGACTTTCTTCCTTTTTTTTTTTTTTTTTTTTTTTCCTTCTTTCTCTCTCTCTCTCTCTCTCTCTCTCTCACACACACACTGGACTCACACACCGAATATGCACGGTTATACTTCCACTTAAGTTTTTTTATCTTTTCTCCCCCCTCTCTGAATCGTCAAAGCCTGGAAAGAAGGAAGAACCAAAAGCCACGCTTTCAAGGGAATTTTTATTTATTTTTGGCAAGATGACACTAGAGGCGCTCTATTGTTTATTCGGCTTATTAACTAGTTTTTAGACATTTTTTTTATAATTACAGATTATTATATTTTTATAAAAAATTAAATATAAGTGAAAACTTTCATTATTTGACATATTATCAAGTATTTAGAATATCCCCAATATTACTTTTTTTATGAGGTAATTATTAGCCTAAAGTACAATGCTTGCCAACATGATTTACTACCTTTAGCATTAGTTATTATTAATATCCAGCTTTATTTATTTGTGTTTAAGGATATAATTACGTGCAATGCATTTATCAGATAAAAAATGTTTGAAGCACTAGATATTGAATATTAAAGGATTATGAATATAAAATAATTTTTTCATATTTTCACCCGATGAGGAAAGAAATTGCCATTACCTTATTAAGATACCCATATTTAATTACATATTATTCTATGTGAAACTAAATGAAAAGCTGAATTTAATAATATAGATAAAATTAATGATTGATGTAGTCATTTTGCATTAAAATATCATATTTTATAGGATTTTTCTATAATCTCATTTATATTTTTTAGGGATAAATCTAATCCTCAATTTTACTCTTTATTTTGCATCTATTAAATCTAAATCATTAAATTTATTCTATTTTTAACGATTTAAATATAATAAAAAAGTAGGAAGCCGAATCAATTTCTTAAAATATACGGACGAGACCATAGAGCTATTATATTTACTAAGAGCATAAATAAAGATAGAAGCATAATAAGTAAAGGAAGTTTTAGAACATTTTTTTTTCAAGACCAACGTGAAAAAGGCACCTGGTTATAATATAATAAATAAGGGTTAACAATTGTTTTATTTTTCGAGATTCTAAATATATGTCATTGTTAGTGTAATTAAAATATAAGGTAGACAAACTTGTTTGATATAATTTTTTAGGAAAAAATTGAAAACCGATAGATAGTATGAGTGTAACTAAAATTTAAGCATTTTGTATAAATCGGTAAATAACTTATAATGATTTTTAATAGCCTTCTAATTAGATTGAAGATTTATCTTTGGTAGATATGTTAGAGCTTATGGACTAGAATCTTTAGGTATATAAATAAACTAGTTAAAAAGTTTGCAAAATACATGGGTAAAAGTTTAAATAATGATTATAATCTTTTTCTAAAGACACAAAATGTAAATATAACCTACTAATTTTTATATCTTATAAACAAAAATATTTTAATAGTAAGTTAAGCAATATAAAGTTTCAAAAACAAATGACTCATTATATATGAGTTATTGAATATTCTACGAAAAAAATATAGACAAACTACACGAGCATTAAGAAAAAGAAAGAAAGAAAGAAAGAAAAACTTGGTATTTTTTTTTGCACACACTTCACATCATAGTCCATTTAAGCTTACTATAAAGTATATAAAATATATATGTAATAATTGTATAAGATTTCAAATAAAAAATATACATATGTTTTTTTATATTAAATACTAAAGAGGATGAGGTGGTTTTATAATGATACATAATGCAAGCATGATATTTGCTAGTATACTTATTTATTAACAACAATAACAATAATAATGTTAATAATAATAATAATGCTTATTTATAACGTGATGATATAATAAAAAATTATTGAAATGCATTACATCAAATTATTCTCTAGTTATATAAGGCAAGTGTTTTGAAATTATATAAAATTTGGCAAATAAGAAAGGAAATAGGTTAATGATGGAATAAAACAAAAGAATACAAACA
The DNA here is from genome assembly GCA_024138015.1 of Lumnitzera littorea. NCBI lineage: Eukaryota > Viridiplantae > Streptophyta > Magnoliopsida > Myrtales > Combretaceae > Lumnitzera > Lumnitzera littorea. The sequence goes on along the minus strand of JAMXBB010000009.1, from coordinate 70,138,373 downwards.
AGGAAAGAGCCTCTAAAATTATATGTTATAATTTGATATGACAAAAAACTATGAAAATGAAGCAATGATACCCATAAGAAATATATATATAGAAAAGGATAGAGCTTTTGAAACTATATATTATAATATTGTATAATATGTTAAAAAATTATGAAAATGCATTAATGGTATGTAAAAATAAAATGAGATATAAAGAACAAAAAAGCTTCTAAGATTACATATTATAATATGATATGATATACTTTGCAATTTTATATTACAAATTATAGAAACTATATATGCCATATCTAATAACTATATATTAAATACAATATTATAAGTTTTATTACACCACTATACTTAATTAATCTATTAACTCTAAGTAAATTTTATTAGAAATTATAAATTTTGACTTTTAAGAATCATCGAGAGAAAATAAATAGTTGAAAGTAGCATTGATTTTAAATTGAATCCCTCTATTACAAATGGATAATAATATAACTATATTTTTCATTTGGTTAATAGTAAATTTAGTAGGCAAATAAGTTTTAATTTTAAAGCTAAACCTAAGCACAAGTTTATGAAATATTTAAACTTCAAGCATTTTAATAAACAAAATTTTATGAAAAATTTGTTAAAGAAGCCTAATTCAAATTTTCTTTTTCTAAGAAATGTATATGGTTTATATTGATTTTAAACGTAATATCATAGTCTATTATAATTACAATGAATATTATGATAAGAAAACAAGAGCTTGGAAATAAAATTTCACATATCTTCATGATAGAAAGGTTTACAAAAATATTGTCTCTATTATTAGAAAAATCAAATATTTAATTTTTCTTTCTATATAATTAAATATAAGACATATTCAAGTAGGATACTATATTGATAACTTCTAGATATAGGGGAAAAAAATTAAAACCCCATTATTATGGATCATATATATTATGAAGAAAGAGAATGTTGGGGAGAAAAGGACAATTAAGGTACTTTGGTTATTATGTAACTTTTTTTTTTATTTTTTCAAATATAATAAATATTTAGGTAGGATGTTACATAGACAACTTCTCGATATAGGGGGGAAAAAAGTTAAAATCCCATTAAATATTATTAAAAGATGCAATTGTACATAGGACGATTTCATTATGATGTAATGTTTGTATTTCGAGCCTAAAATGATAGTTTTCTAGCATTATTTGAAACCTAATAAAAAGTTGAATAAATAATATTAAGAAAGAAAATGTTTGGGGAAGAGAGAGACAAATGGGGCAATTTCCTTCATTATTATGTGATGCTTATATCTCAAACTTAAAGAGATAGTTTTCCAATTTTCCTAAGCCTATTAATAAGGAGATTAAATAACGTGAAGAGTGTGAATGTCGAAGAGAGATAAAGGCAAATGGGGTTTAAGATTTGTAATCATCATCATCATCGTCATCATTATAGTTTGAAATAACTAATTATAGTAGTTTCTTTGAAACCAAATACAATATAAATTCTTCAATAAGCAAATCTCCTTATTAATTTTTTTTAGTCAAACATCTTCTTAACTCTTATTACTTTCCTTATAAACCCTAGTCAACTGTAATTTTACAATAGCTTATCTCTTGTGTACATTCAAGCTCACCTAAAGTTAAAATTTTCGCAAAGCACAAAATAATACATCATTTATAAAATATCCTATAGTAATATGACTTTTTTTTTAAATAAGATTTTCAAAGTTGAATTTTTTTTTATCAAATAAAAATCTCTATCTTTAAGCAATTGTTGAATATGCATTATAGATTTTCCAATTGTGAAAGAGTTAATATAATATATTTCTTCTAATATAAAATACCATATATAGATAATTGATTAAATACACATATTATAAATGGGATTATTTAAAACTTTTTTTTTTTTTGGTGGATAACTATTTATCATGGAAAAGTAAACATATGTTAGGTCTCATTTCTTTCTAATATTGTTAGTTGTGTATATGATTTACTTATGTAAAAGACTAATAGTATAATTTAAATGGTTATAAATTTTATTATAGCATTGCACCTAATTTTTGTACACGCATCATAAGTGTGTATATCAATTAATCTATATAGATGAGGGGTTCTAAATGGAGCAGACACATGTAAGTCATGCGAGTATCACGTTACATATACCTTTCAAGTAGTGACGTAGAGATAACACTCAATAGGATGATTGTAAAGAGAATGACATGAATGAAGGACAAGTAATTCTAGAGTCTCAAATGCACAAGTGATAGATAAAGGAGTATAAGGGATCCAGGACTTTGACCTTGCAGTTCTTGAGGAACTAAAATCATTCTTTGCCTGAACGCTATTTGATCTTAACGAGTAGAGATTTCAAAGTTAAACACTATTTTTCTAATATCTAGAGTTATGTCAAATGAGGAGGAATGGCTAAGTATTTATAAACTCTTGGGTATTGAACCATCTTAGCAATAGATGGGTGAAATGGAATTTTACTTATTTCATAATTATTTAGAATGAGCTTACAAAGGTCCAAGGCCAATAGCCTTCTTTATGATACATGAGCTTACTTAAGAAAGGTTAGAAACAGACGGATCGGTTCAATGGTTCTTATTCTAAGCCTACTATACCAATTCTCCATAAATCATCTCAATATAAATCGAACTCCTTAGACTCTATCACCAAGCCTAAATAAATATAAAGCTTAGCCTAATAATCAATATAACAATTTTAGTCCTCTACATTTTGCCTCCTGACGAAAATTATTGAATAGAGTACAAGTATTTTGGGCATTGATCATTTACTATGAATAGTTAGGTCACTACCCAATGTATACGTGCTATAAAGCAATTATATTGCTAAGTGTGCTTGCATAATTAAAGACTTCATCTTGTTAATAGAACATAGTCTGTAAACTTAGTGCCAGCGTTGCAAACTTTATATTGCATATTTTCATGCTTTAACTTACGAGATGATTTTATTATATGCATCGCTTTTAGGCTTATTGGAATGATATTGTCTCGAGGCAATAAATCCTCTCTAATTAGCACCTTTTTCTATGTGAGTTGATTTGCCCTTATTTAACCCATGCGAACTATCTATCTCACCAAGTTGACCAGCTTTGCATTAGTGAGTATAATTCTTCTAGTCTTAGTCTATAGAGGTAAGCTAGTAAATTTATATACCATGCGTATTCTTGTTCTAAAGGAAATGGGTTCCATCATTTACCATGACTTTAGCCCCATTTTTAGAAGGCAAAATATTTCTGCACACATGAAACGAACTTGTATCAATTCACTTATCCTTTCCATATATTTATTATACACCAAATCACTAATAACAAGAGCTCCAAATATTCTTGGTATAAGAGCATGCCTCATACGAAATCACTTCAACATACTTGTCTTTTAATATGATACTCATGCATGTAGATAAGACCTTTAGGCATCGTGCGCCTTCTTTTATTTTCTTCATAAGTTAAAAAAAATGACATTGAAATAATTCTGGTCACTTTTTCTCCTTTTTCGTTTTAATTAAACACAAGATATAGAAAAAGGCTAATTAACTCTCTAAAGTGTTATTCTCTACACTCACCACACCAAAAAGGAAAACAACTCGAAATCCCTTTTTCAAATCTTAGTTGTTAAGTATCGCACTCCAAAATAATTCACCTTTGATTCAAATATTCTCCAATATATATCAAATCTAACTCCAAACATTCACATGATCATGTAATCCATCAATTTCCAAATTTAAATCATATCCATATCTTTTAGTTGCATCCTTATATATATATATATATATATATATATATATATATACACACACACACATACACATACATTGTCCTATCTCCGACCTTCAACCAATAAGTTCAAATGGGTTAATGCTAGAGTTGCAATACTCCTTTAAAGGAAGCACTAAGCAATTCCAACACTTATCAAGTCGTATATAGTGATTGCGTTTCATTAAACCACCGTGCATAAGTGCTCTCTATTTTTTCCGTACCATACCGATACCCTCTTTTTTTTTCCTTTTCGTTTTCCATCTTGATTCATTGCTTTATTCTTATAAATGAAGGATAATTACAATATGGTACTCCAATGCTTCTTCGATTACAACACTCGATCCCACATCAACAATAGCTTCTAACTATTGCAATCTCGAGAACTTCAATTTTTTTTTATCACACACTAAGACTTTTGTTGGTTAATGTCGACGAGCAAGGTATCCCACTTCTTCAATTTCTCCTTTCGTTATTCCTTTCTTCATTTTTCTTTTGAATTTTTTTTTTCTATTTTTCTTCTTCTATGTCAATATCTTTGGAGATATTCTTCATATTCTCTGACATGCATGAAGATTGAAACTATGATTTCCTCAATCAATCTTGTCGACATATGTAATAATAATAATAATAGCTACTTTGTACCAATTTGATCGATGTAATCATTGGATTGATCTCATATATTATTAGCTTCCTTTAAATTTTTTTTTCTTCTTCTTTAACCATTTGATTCACAAACTCCGTGGCAACATGCCAAAAGTGAAATTTACCTAGATATCATCGAAAAGCAATATTATGGCATGGCACAACTTCCCTCTTTTTTTTTTTTTTCTTTTTAGCCTTAAACTCATGATTCTTGATGCCTTTTAGTAGGTTCAATTCATCAAAACTTGAAGCTTCGACCAAGTATGATGAGTCACCCATACATATTTGACATTTCAAGCATGGAGATCCAACTTTTGCATATCCCTTTTTTATGGTTTCATATCTCTCTCTCTTTCCATTCTGGCTCTTCATGTGTATACATTGACACTTGCAGTTTGAAATTCTCTACCTCATGAGGAAATTGTTTTAAAATTTACTTCTCGAATTGTTTTGAAAATGATGATTTAATTCTTATAAACTTATGAAATTTTCTAGAGTTGAATGAAATTATTCAAATTAAATTATCAATTAGTCACTTAGGGTTAAAAGTCCTTAATTGTTTTAGGGCTTAAGGTTTTCGGTGACCTTAGAGTTCGCAGTTTTTCAAGTTTAGGTTTTATCAATAATAGGTTTTTGAATTAGAAAAATAAGTTCATTTCTAATCATAAACTTGAGTTCTTAGTTTAGTTAATCCTTAGGAACGTTCAAGAAGTACTCTTAGTCAAATCATAGGCCCGCTAAAAATAGGGTTTACAGATGTGGTTATACTTTTGGACTTACGTTGCGTTGGTAAAACCAATATCACAACCTCCTCAATTTCTCATAAAGAGCACAGTTTTGAAATATCTTTATAGGAAGCTTTGAGAGTCGCTCATGATAAAAAGAGGAAACTATGCTTTGCTACTTGGCTTGTATACTTTTTTTAGGAGGATAAGAAAGATAGGTCACGGTATCGAGCCCAAGTAATGGGTAGGATTAACTATTTTCATTCTTATTATATATGTATATAATTGATATTTCTTACTCATGCTTCTTTGCTTATTCTTGTAGGTATGAATTTGCAACTTTCATAACATATTAGCATTGGTTATTTGTGTTTCCTAGAGGTCCTTAAGAATGCGTGAGCCCACAGCTCTTCCCTTTAGCCATATGCATTGCCCAAGATAAGTGCTTTGCACTAGCTCCTTTTTACTTAAGTTCATTATATCGATGCTTAGATTTATGTCATAAGGCTCCTATACGCTCAAAAGGTCATTATGTGAACATATCTTACATAGACCTCGAATTCCTTTAGCTTTTCTTTTATCAGTGATATCAAAACCATTTTACTCCTCCTACTATTAATGATGAATCAAGTACTACTCTTCCTAGAGCATGGGCTTAGGTTAAGGGAACCATTGAACAACTAATATTGCAACTCATTGATATATAGGACAAGTTAACATTTCGTCCTTATGTAAAACAAATGGCGGGATATGATGATAATAGTGGATTCCATCCTCTTGGTTCAAAGGATGAGGTAACCTTAGTGGGAAGGCATGAGAGTCTCCATAGTTTTGAAGCAAGGTTCCTTCTATGATGTACCTTTAGGGGTTTGCCTTCTCTTCTTGATAGCAAAGACTTCTCTAGGTGTTTTCTAGAGAACAAAGTTATATCAAACTGTCCTCATAGAGTTGGGCACCAATTTGGTTTTGACAAGGGAGTTCCTTGCCTCGTCACCATTATTGAGAACTTTGATTTATGTTTCCAATTGCTATTACTGAGTGATTTTAGGAAAATTTACCTAAGGGTACGACAACTATTTTTTTTCCTTCTTTGAGTCATTTTGGAGTTGCCTCTATAGGTTGGCTAACTTATTGGTCACATTGCTTAGATGTCTTTTAGTCCTATGCTTTTACATTGGTAGGCAATGTACTTTTGGCTCCTAATATATACCACTATGAATTTTACCTCAAGCTAGTAAGGCCTGTGCCTAGGTCAGATGGAGATGTTTACAAAGTTGCTAAACAAACATCTCAATGATCAAAGCCTTCTAATGATGTAGGAGTAGTAGGGTCACCTTTAAAATTTAAAGGGAAACATGTGCCACTTGAATTAGAAAATCCTAGAGAAACCAAGTGTGCATTTATCTAAAAGGTAACATTCTTGCTTGTAACTTGTTACTATTATGTGTACATTTTTTTTAAGGTCTTTTAGCTATTGCCTTTCTTCATATAACTTTGTTTCTTTGACTATTATATGTTAAGAGTAACTCTCTTCCATCAATTGGTGTGAGGAAGGGTGTTGTTATTTCAAACCCTAAACTTTGTTTGAGCCATCCTACTACACAAAAAATGGTTCTAGGCAAGGAAGATGATGGACAGGACATGGTGGATTATGGGGAATCACCAACCCAATTTAAAGGTGATGAGGATGGTGATAACCATATTAAGGAGTTCAACGATTCCTTAGAGGATAGTGAAGTAATTCTCGACACTAATGCACCAGTTGTAGAGGTAGGGAGAACTGGTGATAGTCATGCTGATGCATTGCTTCACATAGGACTTTATGGAGACAAGTTGTATTCAACACCTATTGATATCAATCCTCTCTTAGTTGATGGCATGTCTCCTTGAGACATGGTAGCAACTTTGAATGTTACAATAGTACCGAAGATTGTGTTTTTTTGAAGGTTTATTGTACCTCCTCATCTATTGGAATCTTTAGAGAGATATGATGCCATGGATAGGAACTTTAGGTTAAGTCCCCTATGATGGAGATAGAATTAGCCAACACCATGGTGAAGATGCTAGGGGAAGCCATGTTATTGTTAGATAAGCTTGAGAATTCCTTATTAGATGTTCAGCTAACATAATTGATTAAGTCTATAGAGGGAGCTCATCTTTTAAAGTTCAATGTTGACAGCTTAGACCTTGTTGCTGACAAAGCCAAGCGAATGTTCAGTTACCATGTTGCTACAAGATGGCATGATGAACTAAAGATGAAATTACAAGAGATACAAGAAGCAATTGAAGTAGCGGATCTTGAAGCAAAGGTAGTGTTAGGAGATATCGACTTAGAGTCCAAATTAGCCTTAGATCATAAGCATTAGTTTAGTAAAGTACTTTTTTATTTCATTTATGGTTCTTCTTCTTCTTTTAGCGTTTTTTTTTTTAACTATTTTCAATGCTTTGTAGCAAGACATCCTAAATGAATAAACTTAGATTGTTTTTTCATTCATTTCTATTTGTGTATTTTAATCTATTCAAGCACCAAAATTTGTAGAAATCATCGTACGCTTAAGAGGAATAGCCTTCACTTAGCAACATCAATGTAAACAATGCTTATAATGAGTGGTCATAACCTGTATGATTATAGTGTCATGCATCGGAACGAAGCTCTCACTTGCTAGCAACGATTAGTAGAACATTTTGAGATCAATCACACTTTATTAACCATAACAATTTAGAGGATATTTCCCAACATTTAACCATTTATAATTTCTATTTCACAAGAGATTATTCCCCCATTTGGTGATGATGGGCTATCATCATGCGCTTAGGAGTGTTGCTCTTACTAGTTTGCAATCGATTATAGTGACACATTTAGGAGTCATTGCTCTTACAAAGTTGTAGCAACAACTAGAATTATACATTATTTAACTTATGTGCTAAGGATATAGATCTCTAACTTTTCAATAATAAGAATAGAAAATTGAGGTAGTTAATTATTGTATGTGAAGGAGATAAATCTTTAACTTTGCAACAACGATAGACTTATCAACCTCATATTGCATTCATAAGGACTGCAAGTACACTATCGCATTTGCATGTAAGATTTCTTAACATACGGAAAATTGACAAGAGTTATGGCATTTGTTTTTGGATTAAAGAGCTTACAGTAGCCACTGTCATGGACTTTATGTACAATGAATGGTCCTTCTTACTTGGGTGTGAATTTTGGCACTAGAGTACTTTGTTGCACATTATCCACTATGCAAAGTACAATGGTGCCTTACTGAAAAGATCATTTTCAAACTAAGCGATCATAAGCTACATTAAGTCTTCGCTGATAGTTGGAAAGATTGCACTTAGTTGTGTCTTGTCTTTCCTCTAGAGCCTTAAGGTCTAACATGTGTAGAGTGTTTAGCTCTAGGTTAGCATTGATGGTTAATTGTTCAAATGGAACTAATACCTCTATAGGCATTATTACCTCAAATCTATATACTAAGGAGAAGGGTATGGCCTGTGTCAAACCTTGCTTAGATGTTCTATAAGTCTATAGCGCAAATGGTAATTTATCATGCCATTCTTTGTGGTTTTTATGAACCATCCAACTAAGGACTTTCAAGAGACTTTTGTTTGTTGCTTCTACTTGACCATTTCCCTTAGGATAATAAGGTATGGAATTCACATGATCAATGCCATATGAGGCTAACAATTGTCGTACATATGAGTTGATGAAGGGAGTGCCATTATCAGATAAGATACACTTTAAGATTCCAAAGCAGCAAATGATATGCTCTTTTATAGAGCTTGCTACCACAAAACCTACTGCCTTCTTTAATGGGATTGCTTCTACCCATTTGGTGAAACATTTCGTACCAATAAGGATCTAGTTGCACCCCTTTGATGGTAGGCATATAAGACTAATCAAATCAAATGCCTAATTATGAAATAGCCAAGGAGTAGTCAGGCTGTGCAATGTAGCAGCAAGAGCATGATTGCATCAATGTGTTGTGGGCATATGACACACTTCTTAGCAAAGTTGAATGTGTCGTTTTCCATAATAGGCCAATAGTATCCTATATTGAGCAAATGATGGTATAACTTCCTTCCCCCTTGGTGCTCTCCACATTCTCCTGAATATGCCTCGAATAAGATAGTTTCTGTTTTGGGTAGTACTTTGCACCTAAGTAAGTTTCGTATGCACAATACCTTATTGGTAAGAATCAACCCCTTATACGTAGTTTAGCTAGAGGAATCCAAGGACTCCTACAGAGAATACAAGCTCAAAGCCATATCCAAGATGGGGATTCTTATTCCGAATTGATCTCTTACCAACCTAATTATCAAATCTTCATGTATGCCAAACCTACTCTTGCCTAATAGCTATTCTATGACAGGACATTCGAAAAGACAACTCTAAGACTATTTGAACCAATACCCTACGCTAACCACAAGCATCTAACCCCAACTAACTAGCTTTTGACCTAATCTAGATCAAGTCGGCCCCTGACTGCATATGCTTTCTTGAATTTGCCTACTTTGTATCATACTTCTAGTGTTCAGCCATCAAGCGATATGTATCTTCAAACACAACATTCCAAAATAATTCTTACTTTTTCGTACTGAATATTCCTTGTCTCTTTTGCCCCTTTTAGTATGTATTATGTAACCTAATTGTAAGAATACCATTTTGTCCTTTCATACATGTAAAGTAACCTTAGTGGGTGGTATATAAACCCCCACTTATTTGCACACAGACAATGATGATCAATATTAGATTATTATTGAAGTTTCCTTTGAGCAACTCTAATGTTCCCCTAACCTTTAACTCTTATCTATAACCTTTAGCAAGGAGTAATGGCGAGTGACCCTTCAGTTCAGACTGATGAATCATATCTAGCAGATAGTAGGCCAAGTAGGATCGAGTGGTATGTCATATCCATTTGGTAGCTGCTCAAACTTTGCTAGCTTTTCTTTTGTTTCTTTTGGGATCGCTTCATTATGGTGCTTCCCTATGTGTTCGACCCTGGAGTCTTATTAGCTTTGTTGGTATCAAAGCACAATTATGAGAGAGAGTGTGTGAAGTTATAGTAAAGTTTTAGTTTACTTTACTATTAGTGGTTGCTGTATTCCTTCCATAGCTGCTATAGTGTGTTTATGTGTTAGTAAGTGTGGTTTCAGTATTACTCTTTTCTTACTTTGTTTTTCATTACGAAAATAGAGTAATTTTATTTTTATTTTATTTGAGTGATTATTTGGTATTAAAGTTGTTAATCTATTCGAGAAGTATTGTACCATATGAGATTTTAGTGTTTAGTATGTTATTGGAGACTAGAGTAACAATACTCAACTTGGTTGTAGTCATAATGATAGTAACACTCCATAGTCGATTGATGACAAACTTGATAGACTCACAAACCTTGTTAAGAGTCTAATCATAGTGATGTAAGTAAACAGACAATAACCCCAAGGTGTACAGTACCATAACCTATAAGAAAATGGCCTTAAGAGACATTGTGGCTAAGGTAACCAAACCAATCGCCTAGTTCGACCACCACAAGCTAGAGGAGTAGTAGACCAAGCTGCTAGACAAAGATTGGAGTTGGAGGAGATTGAGGAAGATGATGAGAAGTTGGATAATGAAGAGTATAGGGAGGAAGAAGAAGAAGTTAACTATTACCAAGCACAGGGACAAAGACACTGAGCTATTTGAAGGCTAGACAATGTCAGGGTTTAAATCCCACCCTTCAGTGGAAGTAGAGATGTAGATGAATACTTAGAGTGGGAAGAGAAAGTCGAGAAGGTGTTTGACTATTATAGGTATACAAATGCTGTCAAAGTCCGACTTGCTGCACTGGTACTGGTTATGCCATAATATGGTGGAAAAATCTAAAAGCAGCTAGAGCAAGGGATGGAAGATGAGGTGTGAGAAACTGGAAGGAGATGAAAAGGTTGTTAAGGAGTAGATTTGTGTCCGAGACCTGCTTACAAGATACGTTTACAAAGTTGCAGGAACTTTGCCAAAGAGGTCAATCTGTTGATGACTATGTAAGAGAGTTTCAAATTCTTATAATTTAAGCCGACGTAGAAGAACTAGAGGCCTGTACAGTATCAAGGCTCATTATTGGGCTCAAGTATGAGATTCACAACATCGTAGAAGTGTAGAGGTTTTATAGCTTGGAAGAAGTGATTAAGATAGTGTAGAGGGTTAAAAAGCATAAGAGAAGTGCTCCAAATCGACTTGGGCCAACATTCTCTCGAAACCTTGTACTACGCCAACTTGTTCAATTGGAGTCGAAGAAAGGAATGACCGAGTTGACGATAGTCAAGTAGGCCAGTAAGGCCAAGTAAGACATTCGAGTTGAACTGAAGCTAAGATGACCTCGAGAACATATGAGAAAAGACAAACCTTCATATGGAAGACTAGTGAGGTGAAGTACTTTAAATGCTTAGGCTTTGGACACATGGCCACTGAGTATCTGAACCAATGTGTTATGGTGCTCTGAGGAGATGTAGTGGATAGCATCGATGAGAGTGAGCCTGAAGAGGAGAAGGATGTTTAAGAGGTAAAAGCCGAGGAGGAAGAGGAAACCTATATCTATGTAAACTAGGGAGAAATAATGACCCTAGTTCTAAGATGAGTATTGAGTTCCCTATTGAGCTCCAAGGAAGACCAAAGGGAAAATTTGTTCCACACTAAATGTACCATAAAGGGACAGTTGTGCACCATTATAATGGATGGACAAAGTTGTACTAACGTAGTAGCATAGTCCTTCATGTAGAGGTTAGGTTTACTGACCTCAAAACATTCCCAACCTTATAAGCTGCATTGGCTTCATGATAAGGGTACTTTGTACGTAACTGAGCAAGTCTTTATGCCGTTCAGTATTGGAAACGCATATAGAGATGAAGTAGTTTGTGATGCTGTCCTTATGAGAGCTTCACATTACTACTTAGATAACCATGGTTGTTCGACCGACGTGTTACTCACGATGAATATAAGAACACATGTACCTTTGTTAAGGATGGAAAGAAGATTATGTTGCAACCCATGACCCCATCATAAGTGAATGAGACCCATAATCAGCTCACACGAGACAATAAGAAGAAAACCTTAGTGATGAGCCAAAAAGAGCTTCGAGCTATTGAAAAGGCAATGAGCCTATGTTCTTGTTGGTTAGAAGAATGTTGGAGATAAGAGATCTAAAGGATGTTCTTAATGAGATATGAAGCCTACTAAATGAGTTTTCAATCTGTTTCTCGAAGAATTATTGAAAGGACTGCCTCTAGTCCTAGGCATAGAGTACTGTATTGATTTACAGCTAAGCACATCCTTACTAAATCGACTTGCATATGAACAAATCCTAAGCAAGCTACTAAGCTGAAAAGACAGGTAGACGAACTCATAAAGTGAGGATACATAAGGGAGTACATGATTCCTTATGCTATATTAGCTCTACTCATCCCTAAGAAGGATGGAACATGGCACATGTGAATTTATTACCGAACAATAAACCAAATTACTGTTAAGTACAAATATTTGATACTAAGGCTCGATGACATATTAGATGAGCTTTATGGTGCAAAAATATTCTCAAAGATTGATCTATGAAGTGGTTATCACCAAATTCACATGAGATTAGGAGATAAGTGGAAGACTATCTTCAAGACTAGGCATAGTCTCTACGAATGGTTAGTGATACTGTTCGAACTTACTAATGTGCTAAGCACATTCATGAGGTTAATGAACCATGTAATGTGCCTCCTAATTGGAAGATGTGTGGTCATGTACTTTGATGATATATTAGTATATAGTGTCAACCTGAGCAATCATTTTCAACATCTCCAAGTAGTATTTAACATTTTGAAAACTGTAAAGTTGTATGGGAATTTGAAAAAGTGTTCATTCTACTAAGATGAAGTGATTTTTCTTGGGTTTATAGTATTAGGGGAAGGAATCCAAATAGAGGAAGAAAAGATCTGAGCTAATCTATAACAGTCGATGCCGAAGAGTGTCAATGAGGTCAAAAGTTTTCATAGCCTAGCTCCTTTCTATAGGTGATTCATTAAAAATATCAGTACAATAGCTGCCCCCTTGACCAAGCTGACAAAAAAGAGTAATGGGTTCTGATGCGTATCGTTACCAAGAACAGATAAGGGCAGTTATAGGAATAGGTCTAAACTTGCCAAAAGCTTGAAAGGGTGATAGGGAAACGCACGTAAGGATAAAAAAATAAATGAAAAAGTAAGCAAAACCCACGAACAACTCCAAAGGATGTGACGTATCTATGGAACATCCGAGGACTCATGGTATAGCTCAATATCATGCATAAGATGGTTCGATGAGGGTACTTGCCACCTAGCCTTACTTAAGGGTTAAGATAAGAGTGAAATGAGAGTAACCAAACAATGTTTACAAAAGGAAAAATATTCAATGTATTAATGATAATTTGTTGTTTGCAATTACATGTACAAAGGGTATTTATACTTAAGAATTTAAGGCAACCTGCCTAAAAATGAAAAGACTAAAAGGGTATTATTTGAAAGAAGTAATGTACAAAGTATACAAAGGGTGAAAAAGAATATTCACGAAAAAAGCAATGATTATAATAGCATATTCTATGAGTGGTCCCAGATACGTGGCAGTAATACATTGGTAGCGTTGTTGGATGATGCAGATAATAGAGTATGAGCCAATTAAGTGTCCAAACAGGGTTGCTAAGCAAGCATGGACTCGTTTAAACACAAGTGACTGAAGATTAGTTTAGGGTAGATGATAGGAATCAACCTCTCAGACTGATTAAGCGCAACCGAGCTAGAGGACTTCAAGTACTCGCTTGGAGGATACTAGCTCTAGGCCATAGCTGAGACAGGGATTCCTATCCTAAACTGATCTCGTGCCGACCTGACTATTAAATCCTTACATACGTCTGATCCACCCTTGTTCAACAACAATACTTTATCTTAAGAGACAGCCTAAGAGAAGCCAAGGTGAGCTCCTAATTCAACCATAAGAATCCGACCTCAAATCAAGTTGACTTCTCTTTAGAAGAACTAATTGGTCCTCGACCTGGTCCACAGCAATTTGGCCCCTGACCACAAGCATTACTCTATTTTCACCTACCTTGTACCATATTTCTCTTATCCAAGTGCCAAGCGACATGTGTCTTCTAACACAGTATTCTATAATGATTCTTTCTTTGTCATACCAAAAATTCCTTACCTCTTTTACCCTTTTTAGTATATCTTATGTAACTTAATTATAAAATACCCTTTTGTCTTTTCATACATATAAAGTAAACCTAGTAGATGGGTATATAAACCTCTACTTTCTTGTATGTGAACAATTATCTCTCCAATATAGAATTTACTCACTTTAAGCAACCTTAGTGTTCTCGTTATTATTCAACTCTTATCTATTCTCTTTAGCAAGGAATAGTGGCGAGTAACCCTTTAATTTGGACCGATATGTCATATCTAGCGGATTGTAGACTAAGTAGGATCGAGTGGTATGTCACATCCATTCGATAGTTACTTGGGCTTTGTTAGCTTTTTCTTTTATTTCTTTCTAGTTTGCTTCATTGTGGTGCTTCTCCATGTATCCGACCTTAAAGACACATCAGCTTCGCTAGTATTACAGCACAATTTCGAGAGTGAGTATGTGAAGTTGCAATGGAGTTTTGGCTTGCTTTACTATTAGTGGCTACTATGTTTCTTCCATAACTACTGTAGTGTGTTTGTGTGATAGTGATTCCATTGTTATTATGTTCTTACTCTATTTATTTTTCACTACAAAAACAGAGCAAGTTTGTTTATATTCTATTTGAGTGACTATTAGGTAATAAGAATGTTTATAAGTTGTTATTCTGTACGAGAAGTATTGTATTATGTCAAATTTGAGTGTTCAAGGTGTTATTAGGGATTAGGGTAGTGGTGCTCAACTTAGTCATAGTCATAATGATAGTAACACTCCAGGGTTCATTGATGATAAGCTTGATAGGCTTACAAACCTTGTTGAGAATTTAGTTACAGTGATGCAAGTTAACAAGCAACAACCCTAGGGAATGCCGCCACAAATTCTACTTAAAAATATTCAACAGAGGGGTTATAGCCAAGGTAGTTGAGCACATTGACTAGTTTGACTCTCTCGAGCTAGAGGAGCTACTAGATGAAGACAGGAGTTAGAAAAGATTAAGGAAGATGATGAGGAGTTGGATGTTGAAGAGTTTGGGGAGGAAGAAGAAGATGTTGACTATTGGCAAGCACAAGACGAGGACACTGAGCTCCTTGAGGACTAGATAATGTCAAGGTTCAAATCTCGCCCTTCAATGGAGGTGGAGATATTGGTGAATACTTGGAATGGGAAGAGAAGGTTGAGGAAGTGTTCAAACGTTATGGGTATATGGATGCTGTCAAAGTTCAACTTACTACACTGGAGTTTATAGGGTATGACACCATGTAATGGAAGACTTTGAATGCAACCAGAGCAAGAAATGGAAGACAAGGTATTAGAACTTAGGATGAGATGAAAAGGTTATTAAGGGGTAGATTTGTGCGCAAGATTTATTTATAAAATACGTTTGCAAAGTTATAGGAGCTTCGTTAAGGAAGCCGATCTGTAGATGACTACGTGAGAGAGTTCCAAATAGTAATGATCTGAGCCGATGTGGAAGAGCCAGAGACCCGTATAGTATTGAGATTCATTTCCGGGCTCAAGTATGAGATTGGCAACATTGAAGAAGTATAGAGGTTTTATACCTTAGAAGAGGCGATCAAGATTGTATAGATGGTTGAAAAGTAGAGAAGAAATGTTCCGAGCTGACCTGGGTCAACATTTTCGCGAGCCCTAGTACTACATTAACTTGTTCAAGCTGAGCCGAAGAAAGGTGTAATAGACTTGATGATAGCCAAGCTAAGCCAGTTAATCGGGCTAATGCAAGGTTAGGCCAACTTCGAGAACATATAAGAAAGGGCAGACCTCCGAACAAAAGACCAGTAAGGTAAAATGCTTTAAATGCTTAGGCTTCGGACATATGATCGTTGAGTATTCGAATCGATGTGTTATGTTGCTCTGAGGAGATGTAGTGGATAACATCGATGAGAGTGAGCCTAAAAAGGAGGAGGATGTTGGAAAACCCGAAGTCGAAGAGGAAAAGGATACTTGTTTTTATGTCGACTAGGGTGAAGTGATGACCTTAGTCTTGAGGCAAGTACTGAGTTCCTTGTCGAACTCTAAAGAGAACTAGAGGGAGAATTTGTTCCATACCAAGTATACCATCAAAGGCCAATTATGCATCATCATAGTATATGGAGGAAGTTGCACTAATATGGTTGCGCAATCCTTTGCGCAGCAGTTAGGTTTGCCTAACTCAAAGCATCCCCAACCTTACAAGCTGCATTAACTTCATGATAAGGATACTTTATACGGGACTGAAAAAGTGACTGTACCATTCAATGTCAAAAATGTATACAAAGACGAAGTAGTGTACGATGTCGTTCCCATGGGAGCTTCACATCTACTACTTAGATGACCTTGGTTGTTCGATTGACGTATTACGCACAATCGATATAAGAACACCTATGCCTTTGTTAAGGATTAAAGGAGGATAGTATTGCAATCCTTAACCTTGTTCTAAGTAAATGAAACCCATAACCAGCTCACCTGAACTAGTAAGAAGAAGACCTTAGTTATGAGTTGAAGAGAGCTTTAATTTGTTGAAAAGGCTGATGAATTGATGTTCCTATTGGTTAGGAGACTAATGGAGATGAGGGAGTTACAAAATGTTATAGAAAAGATCCGAAGCTTACTAAATGAGTTTTTCGACCTGTTTCCAAAAGAACTGCCTAAAGGACTGCTACCAATCCAAGGCATAGAGCACTGTATTAATCTATAGCCCAACGCTGCCCTACCGAACCGACCTGCATACAAGATGAACCCTAAGGAGGCTGTCAAGCTGAAAAGATAGGTAAACGAACTCATTGAGTGAGGATATGTGAAGGAGAGCATGAGCCCTTGTACTGTGCCAGCTCTGTTCATTCCAAAGAAAGATGGTTCATGGCACATGTGCATCGATAATCGAGCAATCAATTGAATTACTATCGAGTATATATTCCCGATACCGAAATTCGATGACATGTTAGATGAGCTTCATGGCGCAAAGATATTTTTGAAGATTGATCTATGAAGTGGCTACCACCAAATTCACATGAGGCTGGGCGATGAATGGAAGACTGCTTTTAAGACTAAGCGCGAACTCTACAAATGGTTGGTTATGCTATTTGGACTTACTAATGCGCCAAGCACATTCTTGAGGTTAATGAACCATGTAATGCGGCCCTTTATTGGGAGATATGTGGTCGTATACTTTGATGATATATTGGTATACAATGCTAACCTAAATGACCATGTTCAACATCTTCACGAAGTATTTTAGCATTTTGTGAATTGAGAAGTTGTACAGAAATGTGAAGAATTATATGTTCTGCTAGAGAAAAGTGATATTCTTAGGGTTTGTAGTGTTAAGGGAAGGAATTCGAGCAAATGAGGAGAAGATCCGAGTTGTTTTGGAATGGCCGATGCCGAAGAATGTCACTGAGGTCCGAAGTTTCCATGGCTTAGCCTTTTTCTATAAGCAATTTATTAAGGACTTCAACACAATAGCCACCCCATTGACCGAGTTGACTAAGAAGAGCGAGGGATTCAGGTAGAGTGACCGAGCTGAATAGAGCTTTAGAGTGATCAAGGAAAAACTCACCTTGGCACTTCTCTTACCACTACCAGATTTTGATAAGCCATTTGAATTAAAATGTGATGCATTAGGAGTTGGAATTGGTGCTATCTTGACGTAGGAGCGACAGCCCATCACTTACCACAATGAGAAACTTGGTGGTCCTACCCTGAACTATTCTGTGTATGAGAAAGAGTTGTACTCTCTTTACCAAGCCCTTATTATTTGGCAACATTATTTGTTGCCAAAAGAATTTGTTATTTATACAGACCATGAGTCTCTAAAGCATTTTGGGAGTCTAAATAGCTTTCGAAAAGGCTAGCCAAGTGGATAGAGTTCATGGAAGGTTTCTTATACGTCATCCAGTATAAGAAGGGAAGTGTAAATGTGGTTACCGATGCTCAATCATGACGACAAACATTACTGACCACTTTGCATACAAAATTGTTAGGATTCTCACTAATTACCGAGCAATATGCTCATGATTCTCATTTTGGCCCTATCATAGAACAGTGCAAGGACGAGATTGCTGTCAAAGGATATTATCTCAAGGATGACTACTTATTCAAGGATCGAAGGCTGTACATGCCAAACTATTCTACACGTGAGCTATTGATTAGGGAAGCTCATAATAGAGGATTATCTGGTCATTTCGAGGAAACTGAGACAACTAATCTGTTGAGGGAAAACTTTTACTGGCTAGGTTTAGCCAAGGATATCCATAAAGTGGTTAGTAGTTGTGAAGCGTGCAAATGTGCAAAAGGGAAGAGAGAACCCTATGGAGAATACATACCGTTGCTAATATTAACCTCACCTTGGGCCGACCTTAGCATAAACTTTGTCCTAAGGTTACCTCAGACATCCAGAGGCAAAGATTCTATTTTTGTTGTAGTGGACTGCTTCAGTAAGATGGCGTACTTCATTCTATGCCATCGAAGTAACGATGCTCTATATATCACTGATTTGTTTTTACAGGAGATTATTTAACTACATGGGCTACTGAAGACTATTGTCTCAAATTGAGATACAAAATTCTTGAGCTATTTTTGGAAGACTTGGAACCAAACTTGTATTCAGCTCCAGTAGATACCTTTAGATTGATAGCTAGATTGAAGTAGTGAATAGGGCACTAAGCAATCTACTCAGAGCTGTTGTTGGGAAGAACTTGAGGGATTGGGATTTGTTCCTATTCGTTGTGGAGTTCACATACAACTAGACTACCCATAGCACTACTTAGAAGACCCCATTCGAGGTCGTCTATGGCCTTAACCCTACCATTCTCTTGAATATGATTGGTACCCCCAACAACTGCTAAAGAGAGTCAATTTGGAGTAAACCTAGCCTAAGAATTGCATTAGCTACACCAATCTGTAACTAGGAAGATCGCTACGTTTAATTAGAAGCAGCATGAAATTAGTAATCGAGGCTGTTAAACTATTTCTGTAAACCCCTAAAATTTTCAACCTAATACCCAAAGTAAACCCTAGTGTGCTAGAAGACTCTAAGAGTTAACAAGGATAATTAAGATAAAAACCATAAGATAACAACTGAAGATTCATTCGTATATAAAATTTTTAGACCCTAAATGTATTTAAACATTAGAGATTATACCTAAAAGCGATAAAACCCTAAAATTATAACTTTAAGAATATAAAAGTTCTAAGTCACTATAATCTATTCTAAAACCCTAATTACTAATATATCCTTAGTATCATAGTAAATCATTATCAAATAATTAAGATAATTTTCAATTATTCATAAATGCTTAAAATACTAATTTAATTTACTAGAAAACTAAGATATTGCATTATAGATCACATCCATCTTCTAATCATATAACTAAGTTAGTATTTTATAGAGTTAAGTGTGTAGATGATGTTTATACTACATGTAGTTAATATTAACATACTAAATGGAATATTCTATGATAGTTACACTAAATACCATACTAAATAATGTATATAGGATATAAATACTTAGAGGGAGATCTCATTAACTATTCTTACTAATTATTTTAATAAACTCCATATTTCCATTCATTTCCTTAATTTTCTTCCCAATTTTCCTTAATTACCTCATTATGTACACACAAATTACACTTAGTTTCAAAAAGTTGGCTAAGTTAATATGTTGACCAAAGTCAATTTCAACTAGAAAGTTTTTCTCTTTTCTAAAGTTTTCTACTTATTTTCACATGCTTTTTTTTTTCCCCCTTTCTTTTCCTCTTTGCCGTCCAACATATGGGGACTTCTAGACCCCACTTGTCTTTATTTTAAACCACAAAAATTACACAAAACAAATTCCTTTCCCCCCATCTCCAAAACAGTCACCTCCCTTTCCCCTTTCACCCTTCTAATTTTCTAAACCCACTTCTATACTACAACAACTTTTCATATACTAAATAAGTAAACTCCTCACACTTATTTAGACGAAGAAAGAGGTATGATTTCATTTGAATTTCTATTTCAACAAGTGAATTAGTGTCTACTTTAGTTTAGTGTAGGAACTTTGTGTAATATGTACATATGTGTTGTTAAAGGTAGAAAGCTTCATACTTATGCTTAAGAGTGTATAAATATTTAGGTATACATGTATAAATACCTATGTACATACAACAAGTGAGTACATGTGAAGCGTATATGCAAGGGTTTTAGTGAAATCTTTAGTATAGGTATAAGAAATCCTTAGATAGTTGAAAAAGGAGCACATATACATATGATCAAGTATGTGTATATAAGGATATACTTGATGTGCACATGTATGGATACTCTTATATATAAGTATCCTTTATGTACATAACCAAAAAGAAGGAATATACTAACTATACATACTTATACCTTACTAAATAAGCCCTTAAAGTGCAAAAATATGGATTTTATGAAAATTTCTTAAAGGGGTATACTAAGCATATGAAAATACATATAAAAATACGTATGTAACCGTATGCATATATGGGTATATGTACTAGTATACGTATAAGTACATAAGTATACATACAAGTATGTTAGAAGCATAAGTATACACATAACCTATGTATAGAATACAAAAGAGTATAAGTATAAGCATGACATAAATGACGATATAAGCAATTGATGATATAAGCGATAACATAAGCCTATAAAATAGTAAAATATAGGATAACATAATAAAATAATAATATATATACATGTACATATATGGGCGCCGAAACTTCCTTAAGCCCTTAATACTCACCTTAAATTGAATTGACCTTATTTAAGCCCATAAATTAGTAATCACAATGTAAAATCATTTAAATGTAAGAATCTAATGGCTAATTAAACCATTAAGCACTAAAATAAGATATAAAACTAGACAACAAGAATATTTAAGCTTCAATAGTTAAAATTTCAATAAATCTAATCCATATCATAAAATACAGGTATTAACATCCAAAACGAACATCACCGTGTGAACGTATATCCGAAAATGATGAAAAATGACTATAAGTTCGTAAATATTGGAAATAGAATAAAAAAGTTACGTACGATTAGTAATATGGTTCAATCGAATAAAAACTGATAGTAATCTAAGCAGAATTAGGTAGATAGATATCTAGAACCATTAATTAATTCAATTATTTATTATCATCTTTATCTTGTAATGATTAGGTGATCCTGACGTGGGTTAGGATCTTCTCGAGGACTGTTACAATTAGTGCGAGACATCATAGCCAAGTTAGTAATCCCATTGACTTTATACATGTTTTATGCTTATAATTAGTGCACCCAAAGTAAATATTAATAACTTAATGCATGGGGATGTAGGTTATGCATGTGTTTGAATATTGGTTATATATTATGTAAAAGATTATGAAACATAATAGTTAAATAATTGATTGCTTGACTTATTGCTGCATAATTGAATGGTTTTGTTAATATTTGTTGATCACCTCATAAGTTGACTTAATCATATTTGACTTAATTGAAATTAAATGGATCATGCATAAAACATAAACATTGCATATAATATTCCGGCAGTCACCTCACGCGGTTAGTAATGAAGGGCCTTGGAGGGATGGATTCCCACATGATTTAATTAATGCAGTACAAAAGCATTGGTATAACAAGACCCAACCCTTGGTTCGCGGGTTTATTTAGCGCCGGAGATGTTAACCATGGATGCTTAGGGGTTACGTCTAGAGACCATTGCTATAGGGTATGAGTATAGACTGCAGGGGCCATCTTACCGCTAAGCTTGAGATTTTGTGTATTATTGGATTTTTAGAAATGGAAATGTATTTTGTGAAATACGAAATTCAAAGTTATGGTTAAAAACCTAGGTGCTAGAGTTTGGTTGTGATTGGTGCTGATATATCTCCAACCTTTACCTTAGAAGGCGTTAAAATCCAACGTTATATGTAACATCGAGCAACTGCATATATTATTTGGCATACTGTATATACATGCATTCATATGATTATAATAATTTGTTTGATAACTTATTTGCCAGTATAGTATGAGGGATCAATCACTAAGGTCTTGTAGCTTACTCCCTAATAGTTTTTCTTTTACAGGTTGATAGATAATCGAACATGGGTTAAGAGCCGAGAGTTGAGTGCAAGTAATGAGACATTTTAGAGGTTGGAATTAGAGAGAAGTTGTTTAGTTCATGTGAAACTTTAAATGTAAATACCACTTATGTACTTAGACTTTTCAATCTTATTAAGTTTGAACTTTTAAGTCTATATTACTTGATCTTATTATTTGGTAAGGGATATCGATTCTCTACGTTCTGAGGAATTGTGGGATATCGGACATCCATAGTTATTTATATTTATATTTTACAATGAATTAATTACTTAAAAATCAATAACCTTAGTGATTAATCATTTAGAGTCTTGTAATCTCTAACTTGCAAAGTAGTGTCCATATCATGGGTACATATGTGACATGAAAATTTTCAAGTAATCCTACTAGGCCCCTTTTAGGATCATGACAATTTCTTTCCACCTAGGAGACTTGGTATGGATACATCTTAGCCGAGAACGATTCCCACACTTGAGATAGAACAAACTATTTCCTTAAGTTGATGGTTTGTTCAAAGTCTCAAAGAAAATCAACCGCAATGCTTACCAAATCGAGTTACCTGATGATTATGAAGTTTCTTCCACCTTCAATGTGTTCGATCTGATCCATCACCAGCCAATAGAAGAAGATCTTGTGAATGCCATAGAAGAAAGAGTAGAGACTATTCCAAATTTAAGGACAAATCTTTTTTACCCCTAAGCAGATGATAAGAATCAACCCCTTAGACCGATCACGCGCAACTGAGCTAGAGGACTCCAAGGACTCGCTCGGAGGATACTAGCTCTAGGCCATAGCCGAGACGGGGATTCTTATCCTGAATTGATCTCATGCCCACCTAACTATCAGATCTTTACATACGTCAGATCTGTCCCTATTTAGCAGTAGCACTTTATCCCAAGAGATAGCCTAAGAGTAACCGAGGCGAGCTCTTGATCTGACCACAAGAATCCGACCTCAAATCAAGCTAATTTCTCTTCAGAAGAACTAGTCGGTCCCTGACCTGGTCCACATCAAGTTAGCCCCTAACTACAAGCGTTACTTTGTTTTCACCTACCTTGTACCATATTTCTCCCATCTAAATGCCAAGCAACACGTGCCTTTTGACACAGTATTCCAGAATGATTCTTTTCTTTTTTTTCACACTAAATATTCTTTACCACTTTTACCCTTTTTAATATGTCTTATGTAACCTAGTTGTAGAATATCCTTTTGTTTTTTCATACATGTAAAGTAATCCTAGTGGATGGATATATAAACCCCCACTTTTTTGTATGCGAACAATTATCTCTCCAATACAGAATTTACTCACTTTGAGAAACCTCAGTGTTCTTGTTATCATTCAACTCTTATCTATTCCCTTTAGCAAGGAATAATAGTAAGTGACCCTTTAATTCAGACTGGTGTGTCATATCCGGCAGATTGTAGGCCGAGTAGAATCGAGTGGTACATCACATCCATTCAGTAGTTGCCCAAGCTTTGCTAGCTTTTTTTTTTTTTTTGTTTCTTTTTGGTTTGTTTCGTTGTGATACTTCTCCGTGTCTCCAACCCCGAAGATGCATCAAAACGGTATCTAAACCCCTACTTATTTGTACATAGACAATGATGATCAATATTGAATTATTATTGAAGTTTACTTTGAGCAACCTTAGTGTTCTCCCTAACCTTTAACTCTTATCTAAGCCCTTTAGCAAGAAATAGTGGCGAGTGACCCTTTAGTTTGGATCAATGAGTCATATCTGGTAGATTATAAGCCGAGTAGGATTGAGTTGTGTGTTATATCCATTCAGTAGCTACCCAGACTTTGCTAACTTTTCCTTTGTTCCTTTTGGGATTGGTTCATTGTGGTGCTTTTCCGTGTATCCAATCCCAAAAACTTGTCACCTGTACAACTCATCCTCATGCACGATGTATTTCTTTGATTTCCACTTATAATAGTCGAGCATCTACGTTGTTAGTAGGTAATACATTGTTCTTTAAGTAATCAATATATGGGCATCTTCAATCACTAACGCTTGCTACAAAGTTGTATTCTCCATGATTAGGAAGTTCAGAGCACTTTAGGTAGCTCATTTGTACTTGGGAAGCATCTTTGGACATTATTGGCCAGTAATATCCCATATGCTAAATGCGGCAATATAAGGGAAGCCCTTCTTCTCCATACCAAATCTTATGGTACTTGTCTAGCTTTAAACAAGCTTGCTTTATACAAATACATCGAGAAAGAATGCCATCTGGACTTTAAGGTACAAGACTCCATTTATACTAGTAAAATTTTTCAAGTTTGTAACAAAAGCTATATTAGGATGCGCCAAATTATGCCTTGATAGGAGTGTGCTAGTCATCCTATGCTTCCTCCTCTTCATCCAATAGTTGTAAGGATGTACAAAGAATGGACTTTTTAATAACTTGAACATTCAAACTGTTTTCTATAGTTTGAATGGGAACTTTAGAGGCTAATGTTGCTAGTGCATCTACGTAGCAATTGGTGGATCGCTTAGTTTGCTGGTATCTTACTGAAGTGAATTTTCCAACTAAAGCTTACACTACAGCCTTGTAAGGCATAAGTGTTGGCTCTTTAAGAGCCAATTTACTGTTGGTTATTTGATGATCAAATTTGAATTGCTATGTATACATAAGTGAGAAGCTCCAACATTTTGCACAAAAATGAGTTGAAGCAAGAGAGCTTTGTACTCAACTTCATTATTGTTACACTAGAAGTCCAGGTTAAAAGGTAGAGGTATCTCTTAGCCTTCAAGAGATGTCAATACTACTTTAGCTCCTCATCTAATGTTACTAAAAGAGCCATCAAACTATACTTTCCACTCTCCATTTACTTTTGCTTTCATAGAGTCTTTATGGAATTCTGTGGGAATCGTGTCTTAGGCATAAGTCCCATATGTTGCAGGAAATTGAGTTAGGAGATCTATTAGAGCCTGAGACTTAATAACCTTAGGTGGCATAACCGTAATGTCAAATTCCAAAAAAAGGAGTAATCATTTTATAATTCTGCCTGAGAGAGCTAGTCATGATAATAAATACTTCAATGGATCTAAGTGAGTGATAAGGTTCACCTTATGTGCTAAGAAGTAAGGGTGTAATTTCCACATAGTGAATACCAGTGCCAGACATTGCTTCTCGCAAGCTAAGTAGTTGGTCTCACTTCCTTAGAGGGATAGAATTAAATAGTGGATTGGTCACTCTTTACCATCTAGATCTTATTCTAGTAAGGCCCTTATGGACTTGTCAGTGGATGTCAAATAGAGGGTCATCGACAAATCTTTAATAGGCATTGTCATTGTTTATAGAGAAGTAATATCTCCGTTATTCTCTAGATGACCTCTTCTTGTGGTTGCTCCCATTCAAATGGTGTTCCTTTCTTCATAAGTTATTGTAAGGGATGTGAAATTTCTATTAGTACTAGGATGAATCGCTTGATATAAGAAACTTTCCCAATAAAGGCCTTTAACTCCTTTAAGTTAGTACGTGAGGGCATAGGCTGTATGGCTTACGTCTTTGCTAGATCAACATCAATCCCTTATTTGTGAACGATAAATCCATTTTCCAAATGTTACCCTAAATACAAACTTAACAGGTTCGTGCATAACTTATACAATCGACATCGTTCAAAGACCTTCTTCAAAGGTATTAAGTGGTCAGGCCCTCGCCTTGATTTAATGACTATGTCATCAACATAGTCTTCCATGAAGTCATGCATCATGTCGTAGAATATAGCAATCATCACCCTTTGATAAGTAACTTCTACATTCTTAAGCTTGAAAGGCATGACAATATAATAAAAGTTCCCTATTGGAGTTCTGAAGGTAGTATACTTGGTGTCTCCAATAGCCATCTTCATCTGATTGTAGTGACTAAATCCATCTATAAATGAGAACAACTCATTTCTTGTTGTAACATCCACTAATGTATCAATGTTTGGTGATGGGAAGTCATCTTTTATGAAAGCCTTATTAAGATCTTGGAAGTTTACACAAACCCGCATTTGTTTATTTTTTCTTTATTACAAGCACAATATTAGCCAATCACGTGGGGTGCTTGATTGGCTTAATGAAGCCAGCTTGAAGTAGCTTTTAATCTCTTCCTTTATCTAGACTTCAATTTCTTGATGAAAGATTCTCTGTCCTTACTTCATTAGTTTGATCCCAAGTGTGATATTTAGTCTGTACACTACTAATCTAAGATCTAATCTTGGAATTTTGTCATATGTCTAGGTTAACACATCTTTGTACTCCAGTAGCAACTCTACTAAGTAAGCCTTAATCTCTTATAAGAGATTCTTACTAATGAAGATAGGTCATGGACACTTTCCTGGTCTCATAAGGTCTGGCTCCTCAATTTCTTTAGCTTAAGGCTTAAGTTGATCTTTCATTTATGGAGGCGTAGGTCAGGTTTCTTGTAATGATAAGGGATTTGAAAAAGACAAACAAGTTTCTTTAGATCATAGAGACCGTCATAAGTAATATCCCCTTCATTTGTCGGCCCTAGCAAAACTTTTAACCTCAAAGCCTCTCTTCTCTTTTTCTTACCTCCTTGGGAGCCACACATTCTTCTTTTCCTTTGCTATTTCTTCCTAGGTAGGTAACAGTAATCGAGAAGGCTTTGTAATGGCTGCTTCCCTTTCCTCAGCATATTCATCAAAACTAGCCTCAAAGAGATATGCTTTGCTATTTTCAAAGGGGTTCTTTATGGCAATTATAAATATATCTTTTCCTTTCCAATGGCCCTTAATGCACTGGTGCCATGTTGATAGTATGAGATTGTGATCGTATAACCACTTCCTTCCAATAAGTAGGTGGTAGGATATGGGCATGTCAATCACATGGAATCGAGTAGAGCCTTGGATAGGGCCAACCTTAAAGTCCACATTAATATATGCTATTGTATCCGTGGATGATTTAGTAAAGCTATTAATTGAAATGGGTTGTCTCACCAACCATCGATTGTCTATTTTTGTAGCCTTGAATGTCGACATAGGCATGATGTTTACAAAGGAACCATTATCTATGAATGTCCTTTTAATGGGGAATCGTTAAGAGTACTTTCGATGTATAGTAGATGATTTTGATTAGGGATTTTTGCATACATATTCGCATCTGTAAAAAGTATCACATTCCCATGCGCGCTAGCCATTCTTCAAACAAGTTATGCTATACTGCACTCTTTGTATTGTCTTTCAAAGATCTGAGTGAGTGCAACTACTATTGTAAGCTGTAAATCTTCATCAAACCCTAATAAAATCAAAGAACATTTTGAAATTGGAAGTTTCATTAAGACAACTGCCTCTAGTAGGTGTTCATCTTGGTTAGCTTCAAACATCATCTCCTTTCCTCTTTATATCTCAATCTATGGTGTGTCTTTAACTTCTCTCCTTAGTTCATGATTGGCAACACTCATAGCATTTTGCTAGTTATCATGTACAGGTAATGGATTGTTACAAACATCATTCTTTTCAATAACAAGTTCCCCATTATAGACCCTATCATTAAATATCTTCTTCAAGGTGCAACATTCTTCCATAGGATGGCCTACAATCCTATGGAATCTGCAGAACTTGGGATCATTCTTCTCAGTTGCATTAGGTAAAGAAGCCACTCATGGAAGCTTAATATTCCCATATAGTAAAGTTTTTTGGTCTTTCATTCCTTAGCTTTTATTGCCTCTAAAGTTCTCACCATAGGTTGAGCTAACAAACATTATTCGTTTCCTAAATCTCCCACCTTCTGTTCGTTGCCTTATAACGGAATTGTTAGTTCTTCTTGCAGTCTCAATAAGTGTAGAGAAAGATCTTAAGTTGGGATTCTTTAGGTGAACATCGTAATTTGTGAACTTTTCTTGGATGCAAATCTTCACTAGTTCTCTCTCATCACATACATCTTGGATATCCAAGATTTACTCTCGAAAGTGCTTTATATAATCCATCAAATTGTACTTTGGGTTTTGCCTTGTTCGTCCCATGTTAGTGATTGTAATTCTTTCTTCTGTGGGGAAAAATTTTTCTACAAACAACTTGCACATGGTCCCTCATAAATTGATTGACCCTAAGGGGAGGTTGATATACCGAATGTATGCCTTCTTAGTCAATGATTGAAAACTATTTCAATTTTAAGTAATCTTTAAGCCTATATGGCTCTAAGGTTTCGATGAATTTCAACAAGTGTTCTTTGCACTACCTTTTTTGCCATTAAATAGCATAAACTTAGGATTTACATAGTCCTTAGGGTAGGGTTTTGTAGCAATTCACAAATAATAAGGAAGCTAATTATGGTACTCTTGTGGATAACTTAGCCTGAATTTCCTTCATATATTGATCTAAGTCTTCTTTTGTTATAAAGGAAGTCCTTGGCGTAGATACTAATGATACAAGAGCAAATACCGTTGATGTTAGGTTGGATACTACGAATGAAGGATTTGGGACCAAGTAGCTTATGGATTCACCCATAGCTGTATGAATGGGAACTCTAGAGGATGAAGAGCTACCAATTTGGACTTTCGCATTCTCTGCTTCATATACCAGATTTTTTCTAGCTATAGGCTGTGGTAAGGGAGTTTGCTCATGCCCTCCCTAGGGTATACCTTATATAGTAGTAGGAGGGTTAGATGTTTAAGTAGAGGGGGTAGTACCCATTTATGCAGTAATAGCAGAGTTTAGCAGAGCCACTCCATGTTGCGCAGCAATAGAGGTGGCTAACCCTATCATAAGGGGAGTGAACATAACCATGAACTAATTTAATGCTATTGTTGCCTCTTGCATAGCTCGTGTCACCTTTGTAGTATCTTGAGGAGGCTTAAGGACTAGATTATCTTAATTGGTGTCTTGAGATGGTGGAGGTAGATCTTGCTCAACTTGTTCAACATTGGCATCTTCCTCTTAAGAGATAGCGTCACTCATTATAGCCATTCTCTTCCAAAGAGGTGCCATCGCTCTGATATCATACTCCTTCTTTAGTGAAGTCACCAAAATATAGATGAGGGGTTCTAATTGGAGCAATCATATGCGAGTCATGTGAGTATCGTGTTACACGTGACTTTGGAGTAGTGACATAGAGATGATACTAAATGGTATGTTTAGAGAAAGAATGATAGGGGGGTGGGAATAGATAATCCTAGAGTCTCGAATGCATAAATAATAGACAAGGCAACCTAAGGGACCTAGGATGTTAACCTTGCAATTCCTGAGGAATTGAGACCGTTCTTTACCTAAAAACTATTTGATCTTAAAGAGTAGAGATTTCATACTAGAACATTGTTTCTCTGATTTCTAGAGTTGTGTCAAATAAGGAGGAATGGATGAGTATTTATAGGCTCTTAAGCTTAACAACATCTGTTGGATCATCTTGGTGATAGATGAACGAGAAAGAATTCACACATTTCATAGTTATCTGGAATGAGCTTATAAAGGCCTAAAGCTGATAACCTTCCTCATAGTGCATGAGCTTGCCCAGGAAAGGTTGGAGGTGAATAGACCACTCTAATGGTCCTTATTTCAAGCCCTCCAAGCTAGTTCTACCTAAATTATCCCAATATAAACCAAATTCCTTAGACCTTGCCACCTAGCTCAAGAAGTCAGGCCCAAATAAATATTGAGCTTCGTTCAGTAATTAATATAACAATGTTAGTCCTTTACAATCTATTATCTCTAAGTAAATGGCGCGACTTCTAACAAATTGAACAATTGAGAATAGCATTGATTTTAAATTGAATCCTTCTGGAAAAAAAAAAAGGCTAATAATATAATTATATTTTCATTTGCTTAATATTAAGTTTAGTAAGCGGATAAGTTTTAATTTGAAAATTAAACCCAAACATAAATTGTATATAAATCTTGTTATGATTGTAATGAATGTCCTCAAATTTTAAGCTTCAATATTTAATATTAAATTAAGTAGGTAGATAAGTTTTAATTTTTAAACTAAACCCAAACAAGCTATATATAAATTTTGTTATGTTTCTAATGAATCTCATTAAAATTTAAACTTCAATAGATTTAAAAAACACAATTTTACAAAAATTTTGTCAAAGTCTTCATATTAGAAACATGGTAAATATTATCACAAGGAAATGAGACCTTAAAAGTACAATTTCATGTTGTTGACTATAAAAAAGTATATAGAAATGTAGTTTCTGTCATTAAAAATATCAAACATTTAATCTCCCTTTCTATATAATTAAATAAAATAAAAAATAAATAACTCTACTTTTATGGATCTTTACAAATATTGATATTACATTAATTACATCTAGGTATAAGGGAAAAAATGGCCATTTTATACTATAGTATATGTCTTTCTTATGTAAGTGTATCAAAAGATAGGCCATATTACAAAACATTTGTTTCTCTAACAGAATGAAGCAACCTCAAGAATAAAGAATTCATAATTAGCTCTTATGTTGATGATACCATTTGAGTTCTTCTTTTAAATCCAAAATGAATTGGACCTCCCTCTAGTTGTCATAAAACAAATATGCTCTTAAGCTTTGTTTTTTATTTTGATATCAATATTGCATCTATTATAAGAGAGCTTCTAACCTTCAGGAGCAAGAATCAAACCCTAAAATAGTGTTTGTGGTATATTAATATTCTTTTGTACTTGTTGTAGATTATATAGGGGGAATAAGTTAGATATGTATGGCAAGTTAAAATGAATAAAAGAATAATTTGACCCATTATGTATTATAATGGCAATAGAAGAAAAGATTGATTAATGAAAAGACATTATGATTTTAAATCTATATATGGAAATAGCTTCTAGAATTATATATTATAATATGATTTATTTCTCTCATTCTTTCTTCTAGTCCTTGTCTTGGTAAATAAAATGTGAGTAATGTTAGTTTCCAAAAACGGAACTAAAGAATCACATAATATTATTATATGCGATTTATTTCTGTCAAACAAATGAATCAAAACTTTTGAAGATGAGTCGAAGAGAAAAGATCACAAGAACTTCAATACTCCATTAAGGAGAATAGTAGGGTAGTATAAAATTTGTTTTGTAAAACTAATGATACAATACTAACTAAATGAGTGATATAAGTCTTTTTGTATGTGAACTATTTAACTAACTAACTTCTAACAATTTGCATATTAATAGGTGCTAAATAATAAACAAATATATATAACAAATACATTAACCACCCAGTCCCATCGCTGTGCCTCGCCCCTCCAATAAAGGAAAGTTATAGAAGGAACAAACTTAGTCAAGAAATCTACAAGTTGCTCGTGAGAAGAAACATGAATAGTTTGGAGAAAACCATTTGCAACCTGGTCTCTTGTGAAATGAGCATCTATGGAAATATGTTTTGTTCTACTATGAAGACAGTGGTGATTAGCAAGCAATTATACAAATTTATTGTCAATACGTAACACAACAGGAGGATGATAGTCAACACCTAAATCTTGTAAAATATAAGAAACTTACTTAAGCTCCTTGGTTGCATAAGCCATGAATCAATACTTAGCTTCTATAGAGGAAGTAGAGATGATATCTTACTTTTTAGTTTTCCATGATATGAGAGATGATACAGTCCAACGTAGATGAATATGTGATGTTTGGTATTGTACAAACCAATGAGGTAGGTCTGAATTGCGGGATGATTCGAAAGATAAATGATAGTCAAAAGTTGAGCTAGGGTCCTTATATAATGATGATGGATATGATACACCAATGACTTATATGAGCTTGGGTCATACTTGATATGATGTATAAGTGTAGCCAGAGGTCACTTGCTATCAATACATGCTTAATGGGCTAAATAAGAGTAGCTCAAGAGTAAATAGCAGAACACTTAACTCAAAAGAGTATGTTTGAAAATTTCAATGTATTCGCTTCTCGCAGCCATTACAATATACAAGTATTTATAGTACTTAATTAGGGTAAATCTTAGGTTATAGTAATTTACAAAAAAGGATTTGTACTTGTTAAGGAAAAAGGGGAATAATTTATAAGGGTATCAATGTAATCATACAAAAAGAATATCTATTGGTAGAAAGGACAGTACGAATGTTAGAAAAAGGACAGCGTATGCATAGTTTGCTCATTCTATAGTCCTAATGATGCTACTAGCTGAGTAGGGGCGGGGTCTCGATCAGGTCAAGTCAACATCGATAGTTCGGTAGCTCGGACAATTGGAATTGGATAAGAGTTAGTTTAAGGGCAATTCATTTTCAAGTCGGCCTCCGGTGATCAGCTCTTGACAACCATCAGCTTAGCTTCGGCACTAGTGAGGTCGGCTATATCCTAATTCGATGCTTAGACTAATGTGTGGCAAAAGGGTTAGCTTAGCATATCGACTAGTCACCTCGATAGCTTCTTGGATGATGTGGAGAGTAAAGTAACTCAGTAGGATAGATTAGGGTATGCATTACTTTTTGGCAATCAATTCACCTTGGACAGCTCAACAAGCCACCTAAGCAAGCCTATGAGCTTAGGAGTGCGTGATTAGTCCGTGATCCTTATTAAGAGATGTGCAAAGAAGGATACAATAACTTGATATTGATTTCTTATCAAGAATATAAGCTCCCTAATTTGAGTCAAAATAACCATACAAATCAAAAGTGGAATTAATAGAGTAAAACAAACCAATGTCAATAGATACTTTAAGATAGTGCGAGATATGAAATACAACAATCAAATGTCTAACACAAGTAGTATCTAAGAATTGGCTAAGCTTATCAATAGCAAATGAAATGTCTAGTCGTGTAAGAGTAAGACATAACAAGTGACCAACAATGCGATAATAAAATGTAGGATCATCTAATGAAGCATTTACATTATGATATAAATCAAGACTAGATAGGAGAGGAGTACTAATAAGTTTAGATGTTGTTAAACTGATATCAGATAGCAAGTCAACAATGAACTTCTACTGGTTCAAATGAATACCATCCTTAATCTTCCTTAATTCGATGCCTAGAAAATAATGAGCAAAACTAAGATCTTTGATTATAAATGCTTCATGCAAACTGATCTTTTCACTCAGCAATTGCAAAAGTATTTGTCCTTGTGATAATCATGCCATCGACATAAAGTAAGACAATAATAAATCGAAAGAATCATTCTTAGTAAATAACGAATAATCATGAGAAGATTGAGTAAAAACATAATGAACCAAAAACTTAGAAATTTCTAGATTCCATTGTCTTCAGATTTGTTTAAGCCGATAAAGTGATTTCAAAAGCTTCTAAACTTGGCCAAATTTTGCCTTTGTATACCTAAGAGGTGGCTCCATGTAAATCTCCTCATCCAAGAACCCACAAAGAAAGGCATTGTTAACATCAACTTGAAACAAAGGCCACTTACACATAGCAACAACTGCTAACAAAATTCTAACTACTCCTAGGTTAATAACAAGAGAAAATGTACTATGATAATCCTCTCCTTCAATTTAGGTATAATCCTTAGCAATTAAACAAGCTTTATAGCACTCAATACTTTCATCAACCTTATATTTAATTTTATAAACCCAACGACAACCAATAGTATGCTTGGCCTCAGGCAAAGAAGTTAATTACCAAGTATTATTAACTTCAAGGGCTTAAAACTCTTTATTTGTAGCCTAAACCCACTAAGTATCTGGCGAAGCTTGAAAATATGAATGAGTTTCTTTGGTCATCAACATATTATTAGTTAATAGGTAAAAGAATGAAGGGAAAATAAAGGATATTAAATAGAAAAATGAGAATAGGATGAAGTGTAAGCATTATTAATGGTATCAACATAGTCCTTAAGCCATGAAGGAGGCTTAATAATTTTGTTAGAATGTCTCCTTAGCTAAAACATTATCAAAAAGACATGAAATAGAAGTGTTTGGAATAGAAACAGGAACAACAAGAAGAGAGGAAGATTGAAAGTCAGTAGAATTATAAGAAGAGTTCAAAACATTATCAACAACATTGTTAGAAGTGTTTGGAATATTATTAGTAAGAGTAGAAACTGCAATAAGATCTGTATGAAATGAAACAAAATCTCTTTGAAAGGAAAAATATTCTCATAAAACACCACATCCCTACTAATAATAGTCTTCTTGGCCTCTAAATCAAAAACTTTATATGCTTTATAGCCCAAAGCATAACCAATAAATACACATTTTGATCCTCTGTTATCAAACTTATCCTTTGAAGTACTAATTGCGGGAACAAATCATAAATAAGCTATTACTCGTAAATGAGCATAAGAAGGAGGATACCTAAAAATGACTTCTG
This sequence comes from Lumnitzera littorea, assembly GCA_024138015.1. Taxonomy (NCBI): domain Eukaryota; kingdom Viridiplantae; phylum Streptophyta; class Magnoliopsida; order Myrtales; family Combretaceae; genus Lumnitzera; species Lumnitzera littorea. The sequence continues at coordinate 70,103,773 of JAMXBB010000009.1, read as the reverse complement.
ATGGAGTTTTCCAAGGAAGCATAAGTGTAGGCATGCAATTAATCAAATATGTAGTAATAAAAAGATAGTCTACCATAAAATACTTAAGCAAACTAGCAAGTATATGTAATGCTCTAGATGTATCAAGTAAATGTTCATGCTTCCATTCAACTCTTCCATTTTGTTGAGGAGTATAAAGAACTATTCGCTGATGAATTATACCAAAATCAATGAACAAGGCTTGACACTCCTTAGAAATAAACTCTATCCATCGTCACTTCAAACATATTTAGGAAACATAGAAAAATGATTACGAACATAAAGTAAAAACTTTCTTAGCATAGAAGGAACTTGAGACTTATATTTAAGTAGATAAGTATATAAGTCCCACAAGAAAAATCATCCACTAAAGTAAAAAAATAATATTCACTATTATGAGTAGCAACTTGATAGGGTTCTTACACAGCCTAATGTACAAGCTCAAACAAGAATCTTGATGCATATTCACTCATTTGAAAAGGGTAAACGATGCATTTTAGCTATATGACTAGTATCACAAAAGCATATCTTAAATTCAAGATCTTTACAACAAGTTATATGTTCTAATTTGGACAAAAAGGAATATCCCAATCTAGTATAAAACAAATGAATGTCTGATTTAACAAAATTAAAAAAAGAAGTACAATTGAAAGGAAATGAGATCTATTGCTAAGATACCTTCAACATATTACTATGGCATCTAATAGGATTAGAATCTAATATATTGAGACCAGGTAGTGCATAAGCTTTTATTGCACAACTTTTATTTCTTTAGTCTTGGAAATAGCACATGCCATAAAAAAAATACAATAAGAGTAAGGTTAGAAAAATGCTCTAAAACTGATAAAAGATTATGTTTGAAACTAGAAACAAAAAGGACATTAAGAAGAATTGAATGATCATTTATTGTAATGGAATTAGATTCAAGCTCCTTTTTAAAACTTCCATCAGGAAGATGCACAAGGATAAGTAAAGTGTGTTTAGTCTGAAGCAAATGGTCAAAAGGTGAAATATGATTGTTGACACCTATATCAATGATCTAAGAATGCAGTATGATTCAAAGCGGTAGAAGAGGTACCTACAAAATTAGCAATAGCTTGCCTTGAGTTCTTAGCATCACATGTGCATTTCCCTTACATCATCCGTAAGACTTTGCTAGCAAATGATTGCATGAACTGTGAATCAACCACATCTACATTCTTATGGTTTGCAACATGATCAAATGGTGTAGTAAATTGAGAAAAATTCAATCTATCAACTTAAGAAACCATTGCCATACTAGATTTCCATTCAAACTTCTTATTTCTTCACCCTTTATACAACTCGAGGTATCTAATTAACTTAAAACACGATGCAATAGTAGTCCATCTAGATTGCAATTCTTGTAATGTAACGTTCCTTTCTTGGATCTTTCTTTCCACTACCAAAATTCCTTGTAACAAACTTGTTTATAGAAAAGACACTTGAATCTGACTCAGTATTTATAAAAGTAGAAACTTGATGTTGCTTCACAACTTGTAACACCAAATAGAAGGCAATGGTTTCATTAGAAAAAATCTGATTTTTCATAAGCTCATATACATCAGACAATCTGATTAAAAATTGCATAAGCTTTATTTGTGAGTTGTATTTAGTCATTTGATCCTTCCAATCACAAGTGTAGTAATTCAAATGACCACAAATACAAATTAGACAAGAATTTATGATTTGTAATTCCTCTAAATATTTCTTCAACTTGTTGTAATATGTGGTTATTAATTGATTATTTTATCCCAAATTCAACAATTCATGTCACAATTGAAAAATAAGAGGTGCATTTGTCAATCCAAATTATTTATTCCACAATTCATGAGAAGATTGTGCATAAAGGAAGCTTTGTGAAATCTCATAAGTCATTGAATCAAGCAACCAACATCAAACTATGTAATTACTATGTATCCACTTAGTATAATCAAGCAAATTCTCTTCTTGTTTGACTAAAGTTCCACCTATAAAATTTGATTTGAACTTTGCTCCTAATGCCATTCGAATTAGGCAATTCCATGCTAAGAAATTAATTCCATTAAAGCTAATTGTTCTTAGAGTCATATTAAGGTTTTTAGAACTAGAAATGTATAATGGATCTACACTTATCTAATTGGACATGTTTACTAGTAGAAATCAATTATTGATTCCAAGAAACAAAGTTTGCAAGAAGATAAATCTCAAGAATCGTTACCAGTAAGCTTTGATGCCATGTCAAACAAATGAATCAAACCTTTTGCAGATGAGTCGAAGAGAAAAGACCACAAGAGCTTCTCAATACTCCATTAAAGAGAATAGCAGAGTAGTACAAAGTTTGTTATGTAAAATTGATGATATATTCCTAATTGAACGAGTGATGCAAGTCTTTTTATATCTGAACTATTTAACTAACTTCTAATGACTTGTATATTAACAACGATAAATAATAAATAAATATATACAAGCAATATATTAACAATTTCATATTTGCGATTTACATTAGAATTTTTGTTATCAATAGAGACATTTTTTTAAATGGTATCTAACTCATCTAGAAAGATAGATTAATCTATGAAATTCATTTCAAATTTAAAGATAAATTTTTCTCCAAAAAGAACCAATGGAGTCATAATAAGTATTATCATTGTTTGCTTCCATATTAATACAAATCTTTGCACTAACACTTATGTTTAAGTCAACATGACTATGCATTGGTGTTATATATATATATATAGAGAGAGAGAGAGAGAGAATCGAAATTATTCAAAATTTACTATAATTTAACCTCCTAGTCTTAAGGAAATACCAAATCTATCCCTTCTATTTTTGCTAATGGCCAATTTTCTTTGTAAACATTACTTCAAACCAATGAAGATCTACCATTTATGGAGGAATCAAACTATCATGCCCTAAACTAGGAAGTCGTAACAGTCCTACCATATAAACCAAGCTAAACTAAAAGCTAGTCACTTTAGTTGTTAACGTATGTATACTTTATATAAGGTGTTTACCAATCCACCATTTTTAGCCATCCAATTCTAAATCTAATATATATTAGCTTTTGGTGTAACTCTTCATAATAGCTTCTGAAAATAATTTTGTGGCTTTAATGTCCGAGAAAAGCAAACTTTATAAATCATATGGAGTACAAAATCTCAATTTTTAATAAAAAGTTTCAAGAATTAAATTTTTCTAAAAAAATAAGACGATTAATAAAGGATTATAAAAGTTCATATATTTATAGAGCATAGTAGCAATATCCATAATTGAAAACTAGAGGGTTACTAGTGGAGACCCTATTAGTTTTCCTATAAGTTAGTAAAACCAACAAATAAATAAGAATTCAACCAATTATTCTCCTCAAACCCAACCTTATTCTCTAATCTTCTGAAACTTGGAGTAGTGTTGGTAATTCTATTAAAAACCTATAAAACAACTATAGGGGAACGGGTGATAACTTACTTAGTAAGTGAAACAGAAACAATAACACATATTTGACACAAAACAACCAAGGTTTTCAAGCCAGTTTAGTTAGATGCTATGCATTTACAAGTAAATACCATCACACAACATTATCTGGTTTATCATAAGATTAGAGAAATTGTACCCGCTCTAATCTGGGTTGAGAAGTTTGATGTTACACACTCGTAAATCGAACTAAATCGAGGCTTATACAATGAAGATCACTCTCTACCCCAGACTACCTTTGAACTACAGTCCCAAATCTTGCCGTGACCTCCTCTCTTATCACTTAGTTCGATTAAGAATAAAAAATGGATCATTCCAACTATCTTCATTGAAGGGTCTATATTTAGCTCTAAAATCCTAATCATTTCCCTTAATAGGTTACAATGCATGTCTAGTTAGAAGTTGGGTTGAGTTTAAGTTGGATTACTTTAGGGGTGATCAAGCAATTTCAGACAGTATAAAACAAAAAACATTATAAAGTAACCATTACATACAGTCCAACACTCCATAATGATAATACAATATTTAAGCATACATACTACACACGCATAGGCCTCTAACTTGCAATCATAAGCAAGACACATATTAAGCTCTCTAAGTATTCTTAAATTATACTCCAAAGTGTGGTAAAGCATTGATCCCACTTATTTGAAACTTAGTTGCTTGCTAACTAAGATTGTTGACTTGTCCTTGTTGGTGCTCTGTTGATATTTATCCCAATTTAGTACTTTACTCTACATATAAATTATGAAATATCACTAATTTACTCATCTATATAAGAATTAAGTTGGTTAGTCATTAGTTTGTCATCCTATGCCTTACATATTGGAAGTTTAGAATGGTGATATAAATTTATTTTACCTTTGTTACCTTCAGAGCTATTCCTTAAGTCGAGCTACCTTTGAAACATTTAACTAGAGAAGCTTTTGAGCTACTTTTTAAACCATATAGGTATTGAAGCTCACAATAGGTTCAACCTTTGAGTCAACTATTGAATTTAATGATTATTCAAGATTTCTCATGGATTATCCTTTGAGGTAGCTTTTGAGTGCTCACATTCATGTATTTTCATTCTAAGTATCATCTGAGTAATTCTCTGAACCAACCATGTAGTCTTACTCAATTTTAGATATTTTTTACAAGATACCTTTTGAGCCTAGCCAACTTCAAATTTTTTAAGAGTTTACTCTCTAACTTAACCTTTGAGCCTCCCTTAACTGTACTTCTCTTTGAATTTTGCCTTTGATGAAACTTCTAAGTTAGTACTTAGTAGAATACTTGCCTTCCATTTCCTTTGAATTATCCTCTACCATTAACCAACTAGCTATAGTTAATTAATTTGCTCACTTTTCTCCTAAGTTTAAGTTATAGGGACCCATTTTACACCTCATTTAACACTCCTCCACTTCATTACTCTCTAAAATCCTCATCTAACACATCACCACTCACCAATTCTCAAATTCTCATATTACCAAATTAGTGGCATATTCTTGATTTTCTTAATTTCTTCCAATAAAACTCCTTCCAACAACATTCATACACCGCCAAATACTTCAAAAATTAGTTAAGCTCAGAATCCAAGTGAGGTAATTAAGGAAAATTTTATTAAAAATGCCATTTTAGTTATAATTTAGGGGTTCAAAAATTATGAAAAATATAGAAAATAGATTTGTTGAAAAATTTTACATATCAATTTAAATTAACTATGATGAAGCTTATAGAAAAATTTAGGGATCAAAACTACATTAGTTAAACAATTTGCCAATTTTTTAAGGACGTATGTTGTAGTTACTCAATTTGTACAAAATAGTATTATTCCTAGATTCTACTCATAAAAATATATAGGAATAGATTTTTGCTAAAATTTCTAGTTATTTTTAATGATTTTATTGAATTTTTGTAAAATTAGATGAAATGAGACCCTCGCTAAAGTTAGCTTCTCTGGCAACCGATGACTGCCACTCCCTTTTCAATCGGTCTAGTTGCTAGGTGCTTTATCACCTGAGGTGGCGGTTGACTTTCAGTTACTCTCTAAACATTTGTACTCCTTCATGCTCAGTTTATGTACTAATTTTGCAAACTTTGCCCAATTTCCTTCTTCAATCTCCAAACCTTGAGCTTTATTTTTCCAGATCCTCCTTTGCATGTATGAAATGCTGGAGAGTGTTTCCAAATTTTTCAAAATTGTTAGGCGTGTTAAAATGAATTAGCTCTCTCTCTCTTCTAAAAATCAAGTTTAAATACTATGCATTTTGCATGTTAATCCTTACTTAATTACTTAACACCTATCCAATAACTCCCACATGCCCAATTTAGATGTAATTCAACTGCCTTAAGAGTTTTTATTATTTTTTGTTAATTTCTATGAATTTATTTAGCTTAATTTAGCTTAAAATGCTATTATTTAGATATTTTAATTAATTACAATTGCATACATATGCATAATAATTATACAAGATATATATAAATATATTCTTAGATGTTATTTTATGTCTCATAATAATTTTATTACATATATAATTTATCTTTAAAAGTGTATGAACTAACAGAGCCTATTATATGCGATTATGATAAATAATATATATATAGTTAAATTACACTATTTTAGCTATTTTATTATTATTGTATTATATTTTCGAAATCTAAAAGGAATTCTATCAATTAATATTTCAAGTTTACTTGTAAATTTCAAACTTAATCGAATTAAGTTCATTGACACTTTAAATTATTCAATTGAAATAACTGGGTGAAATTTTGAGTTTTACACAAACTGGTGGTTCAATTTTACGAATGACCCAAATGAGCTACTAAGCTCACAAAAATTATATAAAAGTGGGTCAAAACTTTATAACATGTGTTGCTAATTTCCAACGTAATAAAAACATCACAAACCAATCATGCAATATAGAACACGACCTAGCAGAAGTTATGGATGTCTCTAATTAGTTTGTACTAAAGTTTAAGAATAAAATTGATCCAATTGGTCATATTTTTTCCCCAATAAACTTGGCAAATATATATAATAGTAGGAAGAACAAGGATGGCAATTCAATTGTCTAATTACAAATTAACAAGGCCTTGGTCCCAATTTCAGTTTTAAAGGAATCCTTTTCTCCTTAAAATTACAATACGTGCATAGATCCAACATTCATATATTTAAAATAGATAATGGTGAAATGAAAAGAAATATTCATCAACCATACGTGAGGGATCAACAACTGTATTTCTTCTCCTATTAAGAAGACCCATTTTGAAACAAAATCTTTTATTAATCATTGAATAGGCAACAATATAACTTTCTTGAATCCCATTTTTAAACAAAAATGCAAACTTCAACATAAACCCCATAATTCATTTTGCAAAGTATCAATTTCTCAGTCTTTTGGAATTTACAATTATCTATCGACCCCTTGGCCTTCTCATCTCTTATTGCTCCTTCACTCGTAACTTGTTTAAAATGGTGGTGGACAGAGCCATCGATATTATATTAAGCTTTACCCGACCTTCATCCATGATGTCCCGGACATAAGCAATATATGCAAGCTGAAAAGTTATATTTAATCGTTCTAATATAACTCCATATTCATTTGCATCTAAGTTTTTCATTTTTTATATCATTTCTTAGTTTAATATATGCCTTTTAATGATTTGTTTCTTGTTTATCGAACTTCTCCGAGAACTTATTTTCTAATTTAAGTTTTTACTTTGTCTATAAATAGGCAAGCTTTGTAATGGATTATTCAATGAATAAGTAAAATTATTTTCTCTTACAAATTAATGAAATGCCTCTTCTTAATCTTTTGATTGTACCAATCCATCAAAAAATTGAAGGTGTAGCCTCAATCAAAAACATGTTGGTGTTAGAGCCTAAAGAAAACCCATATTATAGTCAAAGCCATAGACAACGAATTTGGTGATATGAAGCCATAAATAATCTATATTTCCTGGTTTTTCACATTTCTTTCTAAAGAGATTTTTTTTTTCCCCTCTTATGATCATCTCCATAACACATGTATTGTTATTCTTGCTTTACTTTCGTTATTTTCACAGTTATTCATAAAGCCTTAAGTCACTTTTGGTATAATTTTTTTTTTTTTTTTGTATAATTTCATACCATTTTCATTAGACAAAATAAGTTACTTTCACTGTCCTACGTCAAATTGTTATCTCAGCCTACTTATAGTATTCTTTCTAGAGTTTACCCTACTTTTACCATTCTTTTGAGAACCTAAATACAACATTCTTTCCTTGAGTTATATATCTAGGATTACTCATATGTTAGATAATGTGGAACGACATAGTAGGAACTCTTTTAAGGGTTTGATTTGATGTCGAAAAGTTGAATCAATCTTTTTTTTTTTTTTTTTTCCTTATGTTTCATGATATAGATGCTAAGTTCGACAAATTTAAGTGTAAGCTAAAACCTTGAAGGTTAGTTTAGCACCATAAAAGCTACTACGTTGCATGGTCAAAAGAAACCCATAACGATTTCAAAATCAAGTCCTACATGGACACATTGATCATGATCCCATTGATGTAGAAACAAAGGTATTCGCTCGATAGAAGCCCAAGAAACGATAAGATGCATAACTACCCCAATGTTGAGTAAAAGTAGTTTTTAAAACATTTGCCTATGTTCTTAAGAAGGATGTTAGTGAGATTATACCACTTCCACCTATTATTTTTTTTTTGGCCTTATTGAGTTAATTGTTTTCCAAACTCATGAAAGTATGTGGAAGTCAATTAGAAAATTAATTTAAGTAATGAATTATTTTAATTTGCTACAAATCTTCATCGCATGAATCTAAAATATCCCAACGAAAATGTCTTGATTCTGACTGTAAAAAAAAAAAAAAACAAACAAACAAACAAATTACATCAAAGGCATTATTGGAAAACAGAGCGCCATGTTCTCTCACTAAAGATGAATTTGATCAAATAGGGAAAATTTTGGGACTAAAATGAAGATGTTATGTGCGGTATTTGTAAGTTGGTGTTTGATCCCGGTAAGCATTTAGAGATTCGAGGTCAAAATTCTCAAGAAAAAGATGGCAAGTAAGTCACTTAATGGGTTGACCAAATTTTTGCAACTTGTAGTTGCTCATTGAAAACATCTGCCCATGTTTTCCTTTTTTTTTTTTTTTTTTTGACTTCTTAGTTTATTAGTTGTATTTTATTAATTTATTTCATAATTTTCTAGTTTTCTTAAGAATTTAGTTCTTAATTTTTATGTTCTCCTAAATCTATAAATAGACAAGCTTTGTAGTGAATTAATCAATATATGGATAGAAATTAAATAAAACTATTTTCTTTTATGATTTAGTGAGAAACCTTTCCTTCTCTTTTGATGTTGTCACCAAATCGTGAACGTATGGTGTAACGTCATTCCATTCTTCTTATTGGTGTGCCTCCATAAAAGAATCAGTTGGTCTGAGGCTCTCGAAAAAAATTCATGTTGCAATGTGAAGCCAGACTACAAATCAAGTGATGGGAAATCATAAAGAATCCATTCTTTCAGTTCTATTGTTTCTTTTTAAAGAAGAACCAAGGACGATTTTGTTGACATGTTAATTGTTGCTTAGTCTTTTTTATTTAACTTTTATTATTCCATAATTACTTATATAGTTTTGAGTTATTTTCAGTATCTCATTTCATTTCCTTTGCATTTGCACAACTACACACTAAAATAAAATATGAATTATATTATAATATATTCTATACCAATTTAGCCCTTAAAATTCTCATTATTTCTAGCTCAACCTTCGGTTTAAGTTTCACAACATCGGTAAGTAAAGCAAAAATTTTCCTTAAATAAAGTATTTTGGGGTGACCTGCAACAGTTCAGCAAAGTATTGGGGGTTGAAATGAAACAATTAGCATTTGAGGGGCAGAATACAGATAATCCCAAACATTGATGCTACATTCCGTGGGTCATAGCATAGCTGGGTCTGGTTACCCTTGGCCGCAGGATAGGGATTGCATATTATTTATGTCGTCTCGGACTATTGTCCGTCCAGTTCATGCTAAACAAGTAAACATACTGTTGATGTGAATGGGTGGGTCACATATGCTTCATGAGCCATGACCCACCTAATAAGGTAGGCAGCTCAACATTCTTGATCTGTATAGATTCTACAAGGGTAAAATTAGATATGTAATGGTTTTCTTTTTTTTTTTTTTTTTTTTAATATATGTTTAATTTATTAAACTTTTTTGGCGGTTTCAGTTCAATCTGAATTTTCCTTTTCTTTTCACCTACCTAACCCTAGTGCATTTTACTGCTTGCATTTATTGCCCTTCTTAATTAGAAAATGACCTTGATATGGACAGCCCTCTATTATATAGCGAATGGATTCCCAAAAAGTGCTAGGATATAGGAAGGGTCTTAAACTGCAATTATTATCATATCATTAAGTTAAATTATTGGATGCATTGTATCTTAGCTGTAATCATATTTCCTTAAAGTGTTTCCTTATTAATTAATTATTATCTTTTTCTAGACCATCTACTGTTTTCATTATTTTCCTCATTTTCCAGCTTCAAATACGATAAAAAAAACAAAAAAAAAGGCCGTTACAGGACAAAAACTAATTGGCAATGGACAATCGTTCCAAGAATTTTAAGCTGTCAAATAAGTTTTAGCCTCCCAAGCAATGAAAGGTTAGCCATACGTGTAAAATGTGATTGCTTACCCTACCCTGATTTAGCAATACGTGAGCAAATAAGTAAAGCAAATCAAGTTTACAACGAGTCGATGAACGCCTATAAATAGGGCGCACATTCAAGTTTCAGGACATATTTTGATGATTAGTACCTCACTTTACGGTTTAATGCCTGGCATGACTTCTTTATATACATCATCACTGCTGAAAGAGAGAAGCTGAAACTAAAATTAATCTCATTCATTTTATGAGAAGACTAGTATTCCTAATGCTACATTATGAGAGTCTTAGTTTCTTTTCAATTTCATCATGTTTCTTAGTTACAATACAGCTAAATTTTTAAGGATTTAAGATGATTAAATATTACATCATCTTGTACTCATCATGTGCATATAAGGGGAAACCTCCCGGTATAAGAGGATCCCTAATATAATGAAATCACTTGGAATTGGTTAGCATTTGTACAATACTATCTAAACTAATCTACTGTACATAAGATATTCATACCAGTGATATATATTATAATCCACCGATAGTCACATAAGAACAAATAATTTATTTATTTGTTTGTTTGAGGGATCTAGATCAAAAGTCTCAATAAGCAAATAAATTTGATTATTGATAATAAACAATAAAACCATAGCATATCTATAAATTTAAATTCTATGATCATGTAAGTAACATTTGGTTGCATAATTTTTATAATACTAAACTGGATAAAAAAATTTATCCTATATTTGGTTTGTAAATTTACTTGGTGACTAAATAAAAATTAGGTAGATGGATTGTATAAAATACCTAAATTTTATCATATTTACATTATAGTACAAAAATTAAATTCATTAGATAAAAACAAAAAATATTTTATACTCCTAAAAATATCGCTCTATGTTGTAATATTAAGCTAATAAATACTATTTATTAGATATTACAAAAAATTATTTATTTTGTAATATAAATAATTAATTTTTTAACGTAAATTTTATGTTCAGTACTATATAAACCAAATATGATACAATAAACTTGTATTGTCTAATTTTTCATATACTTATCTTGTTCAATTCTCTTTGTCCAGTCAAATCCGTACAACCAAATACTACCATTGTCATAAACCTAAATTTAAGGTATCCAACATTTGGACAAGAATTTAGGAGCCATGTTGCTTGAAGATATAATGCACAAATATTAGTGATAATTTTGATAATTATAAAGTTATACAATTTCCTTTCTTCTATCCTGAGGAATTTTGTTCTATACATATGTAAGCATGAGCATCATTTAGACTTCTTGGGAGGAGGTATTCTAATAAAGGAGAAGAAAGTGAAGATAGCTTCTTTTTTTTTTTTTTTTTTCTATGTTTAAATAAGTGAAGGAACAAATAATGAAGGTAATTCGAAGGCGTTAATTTTCTCGTCACTAGTTTTAGTGATTCCAAATTGGAGTTATCTTTGAGAAAATTGAAAAACTTCTCATTTTACCTAAAGTGAAATCAACGAAGTGAACAAGACTCCACATTCAATTAGACGAAGGAAAAATGAGGGAAAGACTCTTCCTTTATTTAGAAAAGTATGGAAAAAGGGAGGCAATGAGTTTATAATGGGAAGTTTTGCTTAAATCCATAAAAACCATTCTCTTCATATATGAAAAAAATATAGGTGGAAAATCTATAAAATAACTTAAACACCTTTCTAAAGGGTAAATATCTTCAAACATTAAAGAATTTTCTAGTATTTTAACAAACTTAAAATAAGAAAAATTCTAATTTTTCTTGCCCAAACATTAGTTTCAATGCCTTTTATATCTATTTTTCATTTATTTTCATTTCCATCTTTTTTTTAAATTTCATTTTCAAGTAGGGGTGCTACAAGCACCGACCTACAAGTTAGACACCTTGTGCGAACCTAAGAAGACCAAGGTAGCCTTAACTCAAGGAGTCAATTTGAGCTCTTCAAGGACCCCAAGGTGCTCAAGGTGGCTCAAGCAGGTTGCACTAACTTACTGGTGGTCCAAGTAGGGTAAGGTACTCGAGCTCGATGGATAAGATTGGGCACTTCATCTTGAGGAGTTGCTTGAAGGTACGTAAATAGGTTGAGGTACTCAAATTAGACCTTGAGAGTTCAAACTGAGAGTTTGGTCACAAAATTACTTACTAATATTTACAATTTTTTCCATTACTCTAAATAAAGTGAAAAGGAAAATGTTAGGTCAATCAACAAATCATCATGAATTGTTAGCGTACATGAATTGCAACTGTTGTAGCTTGTAAGGTCATGTTGAATGACCTATCTACTCACTAGATGATCATTTGGTTGTGTATTTTGTCTGAATAAGTGTTTTAGCTAGATCTGTATAAAGGCTACTTCCAAATCATAAACCTATTTGCACTTACCTTGGATGGGCTTAAACCGGTTATTGAAACACTAGGCCCTAAGGGCCTAAGTGGTTCAATAATCACAACTCATCAAACCAATAGGCTAAACTGCCTTTAAATTGATGATTTAGCGGGTAGTTTAAGGTTAAGCCAACCTAAAAAATTAAAAATATATATAAATAATATATAATATACTATATATATATATATAAAGGAAACATATTATATATACTCTATTTTTTAATGGACTATATATATACTGTATACATAATGCAAATAAGTATATAATATATGTAGTAGATAATGATTAATATACTATATGTATATTATAATACACATATATACTATATATTATGCTATATATAATATACTATATATAATATAACATCATGTATTGATGTTTACAGGATACAAATGAATTATTTTAAGATAAAAAAATTGAACTAAAAATCAAAATTTTTATTTATAAGTAATGATATAAAATTTTAGATTTAGTTAGAAAAAAAATGAATAATCTACAAATTATTTCTAATAATTAAGGAAATTTTGAAAAAGTGAAAGAAAAAAACCATAATTCAAAAGCCATTAAATCGACGTAGGTTCGACCTCTTAAGAGCTGGACCTAGTTCATTCCCTTTACAACTTGTATACCAGCGATTCCAAATCGTATCGACCCAATGAACGTGTCTAGTTTTAGCTCCATATCGCTAATCAACATAAAATAGTATAGGAAAGATATATTTAATATTAAGAAATAATACACCCATTATCGTTTCATAGACTTTTCTTCGAGCACTTTTTCTTAAAAAAGAAAAAGAGAAATTGTAAATGTATGACTTATGTTTTGACCTTTTTAGAATCAATTACTTTATTTATTTATTTTTTATTCCTAACAAACTTAGAACCTAATGTGCTATATTACTATTTATAGCTGTTAGTCATGGGACACATGCAAACTTCTAATTGGTCCATAATAACTAATATGATAAAATAAAATTATTAAATATATTTAATAAAATAATACAATAAAAATTCTAAAAGTTACATAAAATGACTAAATACGATTTAAACTCTTATCCCATGTTTGGTATGAGAAAATGGTCTCAAATAGACTGGATATGATTTGAATGAAATCAAGACTACATAGAAAAATTCATTCTTATATTTGAAAATATCATAATATAATTAGATTTTTATATAATAGTATCTAGATTTGGGCATCGGGTTGAATTAGTCTTGAACCATCCGTTGAAGGGTCAATGACACGGTGAACCGTAACAAGCTTATGAGTTGACGGTTCAGGCCGGTTCACTAGGCCAGGCGATTCAAGGGCTGATTTGAAGCTCTTGAATAGGATTTTTTTTTTAATATTTAATTTTTTAATGAATTTTTTTAAAATATATTAATAATTTCTAGTAATGTGATTTCTTTTCTCTCTTTTTTTAAAGTATATTAATTCATTAATAATTTTTAATTTTTTATTAATTTCTGACTTAATACAATTCTAACATTTTTTTTTCTCTCAAATTTCATTTTTTTCTCATATTTAAGACCTTAACATTTGATAAGTTTTACAAAAAGGAATTACATTAACTGAAATTGAATTTTTTATCTATCCTTAATATATAATTAATTTATAATTAGTCATCTATTATTAGTATGATAATATTATTTTTAAAAAAATTATTCTTTACTATCGTAAATAAAATAGTTTTGATATGCAATAACTTACTAGATATTATCTAATTATTTTTTCCGATTTAATGACCTCTCTTTTCTCTTTCTTTTTCTTTTTTTTTTTTTAAAAAAGAGATGAACCAGTCGGACCAACAAACTAATTTAATGATAGGTCGGCCCGGTGGTTCATGGCTCGCCAATTTGGGCGACTCTACCTAAGCGAACTGCTACGGCCCTTAAAGCCTGGCAGTTCATTAGAGCGATTTAGCCCGACCACTACTAAGCCAAGCCAATTCAAGGCTTGTCCAGGCTGCTACCGGGTCGATTCATGATTCGAAATCGACCCTTACTCAAGTCTAATAGTATCTATGGAAGACTCTCTTAATCATTAGATATTATAATTAAATTGAAAGTTAAATAAATACTTTTAATTTTAAAAAATTAGTAAGGCATAATAGAATTACAATTCCTTCTTCTCAAAACATTTCAAAGCCTAAAAAATAAAACAAAACTTAAAATCACGATTCTATTTTAAATCCACTTATATATTAGGTATTTAATTTGCCACACAAGACTTGGGATAGCAAGCCAAATGCTAAAAATGCTTGTCTGCCATGATTAATACACCCCCTAAGGTAATTAAAAAAAAAAAAAAACTCTATTGAGTAAAAAAAAAAAATAAAAATGAAACGATAACTAATGCATTATGCCACCTTCAACGTTATGCCCATTAGCCCGTAGACCTTGTGGTGGCCAGTTAAGCACCCTCATGGTTTGATCTTTTTTCTCTTTTATTTAAATTTTATACATTTTTTTTTAATTTTCTGTACTTTTATAATCTTTTTATTTTTAATTAAATATATGAACAATATTATTATTATTTAATTAATTATTGTATACCAACCAAAAACTAATAAGTATTGTCAGACTGATCATTATAGATGTTGATTGAGCAATAATTTATATGTTTATTAAAAAATAGAAAAAAGAAAAACACCAATCCATCTATTGTAAATGGATTAAAAAAATTTTCTGTGGTCCAATCTATGATTTTAATGAGACCAATCTAACTATCCATTTTATAATTGATTTTTTACCCAATCATCCATGTCATAATTGATTTTATATTTATATCCTGTTAACAGTATAAATCTAACAGATATAAATTAAAGATAAATGAAAGATTATACCAATTATATCAAAATAAAAAACAACATCATAGAAGCTCCATTTCTTAGTACCCTGCAAAAAAAAACCACATGTTCCCTTCTCTTCACGATGACTCCCTACGATCTTTCTCTACATTTTCATTCTCTTCTTCGTTATATCTCAAAAGAAGTGTTATTCTATGGTGGGTCTAGCTTTCAGATGAAACTCGTAAAAATAGAAGAGACGGTGACTTGAGTGAACTAATAAAAACATAGATAACCGATGATGAAATATTTAAATTCATGTAGTTGGTTGAATGAGGACCAATGTAGTTACCTCATTCACGTGATATGATGAGTAATCATTATGCAATATAGACAAAGAGAATGGATTAAAATGTTTGATCTCTTCTATGCGGCATATATGCCCCGAGTTCATAGGGTTCTTCCCTCTATAAACAAGACAAGAACATGCCAACAACTCCACGCCAAATTCTGTCTAAGATTGAACATCAAAAACCTTATAACATTATAGCATGTCGGAGGATATTCAATTCATATTCACTCTTAGAAAATGTAATGTCAAGGCAAATTCAAAGATATTTTTGGTCCTTCCCTTTTGAATCCAAATTTCAGATCTAGATTTTCCTTACACATGCACACATGGGCATCATGTAAAGAGTCTTATAAGTAATAACTCAAATTTTATTTATCATGCCCCCAAATCTAAGAAGTTGTAATAGCCACATCGTATAAATTAATTTAAGTTAGAAACTATCTACTTTAGCTACTAACTGCTAACGTAAGTATGATTTACACAACGTAATCGACGACTCAACTAGTCTTGAAGTAGTCAGATAAACACCTATAATATATAATACCTATGAAGTAACACTTTACAAAATATAGTTTCCCACATTTACAGATAATCTAGGTCCTTACATAGCTTCAAATACATCATAAGTTTTAAGGTTTCCAAAAGTACAATACAACTCTATAGGAAAACTACCTCACATATCATAGATATATCGATGAGCTAACGAAAACTATAAAGCCTCCTATGAAAACTTTATAGTCTTCCCACAAAAGAAAAACAAAAACAACTTGAACGTTGATTCATTCATTAGTCTTCAACTCTTTACTTCCCGACCCGTTGAAACTAACTTGTGGATTATTGTAACTTGGTATGTTTGGATACTACTCCACACTTGCAAAATAATCTATCAAGATGTGAGCCAACTAGCTCAGTAAGAGAGGATGGAGTGATAAGAATCAGCTCCCCATGCCAATTATGCGTAGTTAAACTAAAGAACTCTAAGGACTCATATGGAGAATACTAGCTTAAATCCCCATCCAAGATAAGGATTCCTACTTTGATCTCCATGTTTCACTCTACTGCCAACATGAGCACCAAGCTCTCGCATATGCCAACATGGTTCCTAAAGGTGCCAAGTAGATGTGCTGACCTACTGAGCATATATACTAACCTATTGAGCAGCCATACGAATCACTGAGCTCTTTCTACGACCTAGACATCATCCGAGCAAACCTACCCCAAACTTTTGTCTAAGTTGAGCTCTCAAGCCAACTAACATCCAACCCTAGTCAAAGCTAAATTGTAAGATACCTAACTTAAAGGGGGATCTAGACATCCTTGACTTATCAAGCTCCAACCTATACCAGATCAGGTCGGCTTTGACTATAGACTCTTTACCTTACCTTTGTTTGAATTTTACCATATTCTAGACCAACAACCACTATGAGACATGTATCTTCTAGCATAACATTTTAGAATGATTCTTTACTTTTCTGTACATAATATTTTTTGTCTATTTTAACCTTTTTAGTATCATTCATATACTCCAATTGTAAATTACCCTTTTGTTTTTTCCATGTATGCTTATAACCTTGTGAGGCTAGTATATAAACCTCATTTGTTGTACATAGACATCATCTATCACATTATCATATTAATACAAGTTTCCTTGTGAGCAACCCTAGTATTTTCATTTATCCTTAACTCTTATCTATTCATTTAGTAAGGAGTAATAGCAAATAACCCTATAATTCGGACCGGTTAGTCATATTCGACGAATTGTAAGCTGAATAGGAACAATCGATGTATCATATCTAGTTGTTTGCTACTTGGATTTTGCTAACCTCTTTTAATTTCTTTTGGTTTATTTGTATTGTAGTGCTCTTCATATGTTTTGACCTCAAAGATGCATCATGGAGTCATAAGAGTATATTAACAAACATGATTGTTCAATCGTTATTTAAATACAAATGCAAATGCAACGGGCAAATGACATACCACCTCATAATGTTTAATTAGCCTATTGTGAAGTTAGAGAAATTTCGTCTACTTTAACCTGGATTTTGAAGAGTTTCAACACAATATTATTAGATTAAATTTGAGTTTGTGCAATGGAGAACATCCTCTTCTCTAAACAACATTTGAGCCATGGTTCCTAACCTTGTTGCAACCCCTTCTCTTATTACTTAATTCGACTAAGGGTAGGAAATGACCATTTTTACTATCCTTATCAAAGTGTTGGTATTTAGTTTAACAATCTAATTGTTATTCCTATTGGGTTATAATGAATGTTAGGTTAGATTTTTGATCCACTTAAGATTAGTCCAGATTATAAGGTGAGCAACCAAGTTCATATAAGCTAAACATGATATATTCCAGAAAAAAAAAACACCACTTAGAGTTTAACTCCCAATCATTAATTAGTATCACAAGCACACGCATAAACAATCTAGGTATAGTCATAGACAAGCACTCTTAATTCTCCAAGTATCTTAATATAATACTTCAATATACTATTAAATATCGATCTCAACTTACCTAATGTTGATGTGAGTTAATCTTACTTCTCGTGATCAATCTCTTCATAAGTCCCTAAATAATAAATATAAATATTTTAGTTTTTGCTAAATAGAAAGTATATGATTGTTTTTTAGTATCTTACATATAGTTTAGATAGGTTTATTAAGTCTTTGGTAAAGTTTTAGCTTATTACTAAAGTCTCTGAATAAGGTTCTGAACATTAGTCTTACTTAGAGGTGTATAAGTGGGTTGTGACCTACGAACCAGCTTGTTTAACTTACTTTTAAAACGGGTTAGAGCTAAGTTTTTTGGTCCGTTTAAAAGTGGGCCAAATGGGCATAACTCGTTTAACCTATAAGTCAAAGTGGGTTAATTTGGGTAGACCCATTTAACTCGTTTATGGTTTTAGATTGCAGGCTGACCTATTTAACTCACTTTTTAAATAGGTTAAGGTCGAGATTTTTTTACCTGTTTAAAAAGAGGGCTAAATGAGCTCGGTTAGTTTAACCTGTGGACCAAAGTAAGCCGGGTCGAGTTAGCTCGTTTAACCTACTTGTACACCTCTAGTCTTATTATAGTTTTTTCCCCAAAACCTTCTTAACAAGTATCTAAAAATAGCTTCTTTAACTAAGTACTTTCTAAAGAAGTATATGAAAACAACCTTATTTGACTAGGAAGTTTCTAGTTAACTTGCGGATGCTATATCAGCTAAGTATTTCATATCAAATAGCTCTTTGATCAAGTCTTTACACTTAGGACTAACCCATTTTTAATAAATCAACCTTCTGAAGAACTATCTGAATATAGTTATTTTACAAGTTTACTTAAAACAAGTTATCCCAACATCATACTCCTAATTATAGATAAGCTAAATCATATTCATATATTAGGTTTATCATCCTAAGTAACACCACAATACTAAATTCCTCAAATTCATATACTTACCTATTAATGCATTTAGACCATATCTACCAACTTGCACCAAAACTACACTGCAATTCAATCCATACAACTCTAGATTATATCCCATGGTATAATATAACATGAATTAACTCTAGAACCGATACAAATGATTTCCTTAAAGTTAATTATACAATATCTCCACAAAAATAACATTTTTCATCAAATTTAGAGGTTAAAAAATCCTTAAAAATTATAGAAACCATTTTTGTCCATAAACACTTCATCTAATGCTTACATGCAATATAAGATCATTCTAGAAAATTTTTGGTTTAGAAACTATGTTGATATAGTCATTCAAATTAGTTTCGAAAATTGATTGATTTTGCATTATTTCTTAAGAAGGTCTTATATCGACTTAAAAATTTTACAATATGATATTTTTCCATAAAATTATATATATATATATGTCAAAATAAATTTTTCCATTATTTTTGGAGCTAAATTAATATTTTTACAATTTTAATAAAAATTGGGTATAAATTCAACTCACTAGAAAATAGAACGTTTGGCCACCAATGCCAGCCACCACCCTATCGGCCCTCCTTGCTGCTACCACCACTATTAGGTGGTGGTGGTGGTTTACGCCTAGATGCTCTTCAAACCAATGCTTGCCAATTTTACTTGATTCGCATAGTTTCACTTTTCAATTTTTCTACTTACTTCTATTCCTTCAAAAATTTCCATAATTCTTCGTATCTTTAAGAACACTCAAAGAGGTTTTAATAAAATTTCCTAAGCTTGCATGGTGTGAAATGAGTGTTTTCTCTCTCCTAAAGGCCTTTGTTCTCTTTAATCTTGCATATTTTAGTGTCCTAATGTGAAGAAGATGTATTAACAACTTTCTATAGAGTAAGTCATGCCCTAATCATTGCAAATCTAGTGTTTACCAATTTTTCCTAATTTTTTTAATTATTTTCCTATAATTATTTAGTTAATTATATATATTTTAAGGTATTTTATGCATTTTCAAGTATATAATTATATATAATAATTATACTAGGGATACATGTGTTATATTTATATATTATTTTATATCTCTTTATAATTTTAATACCTAAATAATTTATCTCTAAGGTTTAGTTATTTTTTGTTACCTAATTTACTTGTTTACGATAGGTAAACTATAACATTATATAATTTAGCAAAATTACTATTTTTAGCTATAATATTGTTACTTTATTATTTTTCTATGTTTCGGACTTAGGACGTATTATCGTCTAACTTTTAGAACTTATACGTGAAATGTTACCTTAATAAATTAATTTTCATGTATATTCTAAATTATCTACATGAAATCCAATACGTAAGATTATGGGATCTCAAAATCCGATAAATGAATTTATGGGGTTCACAGTATTTACCTATTTTCTTATCGTGCTTAGAATAATAATTGCTAGACAAGTGCATTTGCTATGAAAGTATTACCAAAAAAGGATAAATAAAACTTTGATTTGGATACCTTTTGGTAAGATAATCACGAAGAGCTCCAACTTTTATGTCTATTTTTGGACATAAATGGTGACTAGGTAATCTATTGAATGAATCAAGTTGTAAGAAATGAATGTATTTGTGATAACATCTTGAGGGTTGTAAAACCTGAAGTGGAATCAAAATTTGGAGCTTCGAGCCTTTTGGAGCATGGCGAGATCGACCGACCGCCAAGAGCTAGTTAACTCGGGTGCACCCATTGATAATCGATAGGATTTTGAATGGAAATACTAATTTAATTAGTCTTCTATGAATGTATTTCATATGTAACCTATAAATAAACTTGTAGTGAGAACCAGAGAAAGTCAATTCTATACGGAAATATTCCATTTTGACATAATAAATTCATTGTTTCATCTTCTTGGTTTTTCGCTCCAAGTTGATCTAGAATTTTCTACACAAAATTGATCTTCCTTCTTTCTTAAATTTTTTTCCTTACTTTTGTTGATTGCATTTAAACTCATCTATCTAAAGTTTCTATATCCGTACACCATAGTACTCAACAAGCTCATAAATAAATAAATATAAACAACGTAGCTGCTCTGTTATGGGTTCTCTGTTGACAAAATCAAGTGGGCTAGACAATAGAGATGTCTAAAATGGATGATTGGTGCAATGTATACACATATATATTAATAAGGTTTAAACATGTGTGCACTCTGCACAAAATCAAGCGGTTAATGTATATTGACCATTTTCAGACCCATTGCACGTCATTTCTATATATTATTTTAGTGTTCCTTTTAATAAAATATACCTCACAAAGATACGACGGTATCCAATTGCTATTACGTTGTATTATTTATGTAACAGAGTTGTTTGTCCGGCCCCCACAAGAGACTGGATTATTGCTTCTGGTCGTGCTGTGATCTGTGAAGCATCCAATTCATGTTTGAGATCTCTCATTTAGCTGCACAAGACAAAAATATATTATGAATTGTAACGCAAATCAATCCATGAATACAGTTACATAGCATTGGGTTCTTCCATTTATGGATATATTTATGCGCAGATTTATCCTTTTGCACTTTGCTTTATCTTAATTATTGTCATCTTTTAGCTAAGTTACAACTTAGATAGATGATAGTAAAACGCAACTAATAAGTTTAAACTTCTAAAAGTGTAAAATATATCCCATATTTTATATAAAAAGTGAGACCGTATGTGCAAAGGAATTCTTGACTGTCTTATCTTTTTTGTTTTTTTTTTTTTCTTTAAATTCAACTTTTCTTATTCTATCTCAAACTTTCTGCATAGAATAAACAATATGAATTGAACTTTCTAATTTCGGGATGGGAATGAGGGATTCATTCAAAGATTAAGCCGGAAAACAGACCAAAGCATAGCAGCTTCGTGGCTAGGAATAATAATCGCTCTATCAAAAGGACATTTAAGGTTTCTAGTAGTGTCTTTAAGCGGTATGCGTGATACATAAAAAACATACCAATGTTCGTTATTACTTTACTTAACATTAATAATTTATTAGGAATATATCAAAAAAATACCAATATATCCTTATCTAATCCATAGATTAATTATTGGGTTAGGGTCTTATGCCTAGATATGAAAATATGGCGGAAAAAATACCAATAAACACTTGAAAGCTGATCCAAGGTTGCTAGGATTGGCTTTAGCCGTGTAAGACTTTACTCGAATGAGCCCTTTGACTCCTCAGATCTATAAGCTAGGTAGGAGCTACCACTTGATTGCTACTTAACACTGGGCTTGAGGTGGTTGATCTAGTAGTGATTGGGATCAGCATCTTGAGGGCAAAGCCCCTCTACTATCAATTTGAGGTGGTCAGCATAGCCCATTTTAGGTCATGGTCTCTTGGGTTGAGGTGCTTAGCGTGGGGGTCTCGGGTGGTCGGTCTATGTTCAAAAACTATCATCAACAACTATAAGCTTATATTAGGGGCAAATAAGATTTGGTTAGCTACAGTTCGCTGTCTCCTAAAACTGAACCTAGTATCGTTCAGCTTTTTATTTTGATATTAAACATAATTATAAGGTTCAAATTGTAAATTTTTTTAAACTAATTAAAATAAGTTGGATTTGATTCGATTCGATTCGATTTATAATTCATATCGTTTATATTAAATTTTTACTAAATATTTTTATCTCCAATAACATATTTTTCTTCTTATTAAACTTTTATGTATTTTTAACTAATTTCTCATATATTTATCATGTGTTAATAATGTTTAGTAAAAAGTTGTGTGAAATTTTAATGAACCCAACTTGATTAGATAAGGATTGGAGACTCTATTTCAATAATTAACAATGAGGAGGGAGAAGTAAAATTACAAATTCAAAAGAGATACAAGAAAGACAAAAGAGATACACTAAGGAATGGAAAAAAGGATGAGATACATGTAAAGAGTACTAAGGTGGGACTTTTGATTTGACAAGATAAAAGAAAATGATAATTTAGAAAAGAAAAATTTGTAGATGTGAAATTTTAAATAAAACTCGCTTAACTTAATTTTAATAATTGACTTAGAAATAAGTAAGATATGAAAAATTTGATAAAATCTATAAAGATTGATAAGAAAAAATAAAAAAGTATAAAATAATTATGTGAATTTTTTTAACTAACTAGTTCGGTTTGGTTGAAAATTGTTTGGTTGAAAATTGTTTGGTTCAATTTGCTTTCTTGAATGGAATTGAATCATGAATTAATTTTATATAATCAAACTGAACTGTTTGAAAGAAAAGAAAAAAACAAAAAACAACGAAAACTCGATTTTTTTATTTGATTATGGTTTGATCTACGGTTTATAATTTCTTTTTTCAGCCCTACCTTCTACTATGTCCGCCTTATTCTTAGTAACCTCTAATTTGCAGGGCCTAACCTCGAGTATGTAGTCATGGGAGATTCTACAATCTCGTTCACCATTTTAACGGGACCGATCCTATCCTCTATCTCACTACTCATTTACATATTTAAAAATCTAAACCATGGAATTCAAAATTTATTTAATAGTTTAGATTTAAAGGAGTATAAATTAAGGATGAAATGGATGACAGCATCAGTCCAATAAAAAATAAGGATGAAATAGTAAAAAATTCCATATAATCATATAAATTGATAGTAATTACTAGTGTTAGTAACTTTACTTGGAGACGATGGTGGAAATTGATGCTAGCATCTCATAACCTATCTTGCTATATTATATCACGAAAAATATCAATGAATGATTAAAAAAATAATTTCCTTTCCAAAAGAGGAATACCTTTTTCTCATTTTCCTTTTCTTTTTCTATTGCTAACTACTGTTAAACTACAAAAGCCAAAGGCTATGTTGCTTCCGAGAACCATCTCTCACTTGTTACTAATTATCATAAATTTCCGCTACTAGGATGATATTTAATGACATAAAGACTAGATTACAGCAAATGTCAACAAATATTTGGGAAAATGTTTTCTATAAATAAATAAATACACACGCCCTGAAGTGTATTTCACTTTCCCGAAGAAACTTTTTTATAATATTTCCTAATAAAATAAAAAAATATATTTTACAACAAGTATGGCATTTTCAGTAATCCAAAAATGTAAATAACATTTATTTGAAAAAAATTGTCACTATAATTATCGACCTTTCTTGTAAACCACATCTGAGTGCCTCTATACATCAACCTTTAGATTTAAAAGGAAAAAAAGAAAGAATAAATTATTATAATAGCAAGATTATCATTTCATAGCTATCAATTGCTTAGGATCTTGATTCTTGATTGACAGTGGAGGGGACAAATAAGAACTAGGAGTCTCGGTTTATAATTTTTTTTTACTATTTTACTCTACATCCCATCAAGTTCTTCAAATGAAAATAATATGAATATTGAAATTCTATGAAATCCTACTCCATATAAAAGCCAAATAAATAATAGATATTTCTTGTTATCATAAAATTTCAAAGTTAGCTCACAAAGAATACTTTGTAGTATGAGGTTTAGCAGATAACCCTATTACATCTAGTATCCTAAAGTTCCTCTTCTTATGCGGCAGATTTAAAAGTGAATATTAAAAATTATAGGGTAAGTTCTCAATACATTTTTTTTAGAGTTTACTCCTATAATGTATAGTACAAATATAACATTTCTTGAAACCTATACATTAAGTATACATGGTACAAGTATAAGTTCTAAAGTACTTTGTTACCAATCTTGTAAAAATTATTGAATAATAATAAATAATGTAAAGCATGTTGAATTGAAAATTAAGATATTTAAACAAGTTTTCTTTGAAATTAAACTTAATTAGCAACTATCATTTTACTCAATTTATTTGTTAAAATATTATTTGTAATATGTGCTTCAAATTATTCATGAAAAACCAAGTTGTGATTTAGAGCTTAATAGTACAAGTTTTCACAAGTACTGGGGCTATACAGAATGCATTGGCTAAATAGTAGTTAGCTTGCTATATGGACGGTAGGGGCCTCACCATCCAGACGATAGTTGGGTCGATCATAACCCTTTCTATGGACAAGCTGCTGCTCGAACAATAAGGAGGCTGGAGACCAGATGGTAGATGGGATGTTACTAACCCTTGATACTATAAAGGCCACCATATGGATGGTAGCCACTACTATCTAAACGGTAGAACAGGATTTTCTTTTACTATCTACAGGGCAGCAAATACCATCCAGACGACAAACACAAAACAGTTGTTATTGTACATGTTCCTTCAGATATTCAACAGTAGCTTTTGTCCAATAGTCAGTCACTTGGGATAGATTTCAAAACATGAAGAGAACTCATGATTGCCATTTGATCTCTTTGGAACTCTCTCATTACTTGTCTTTTATTCATTCATTTGCAAATACTTAATAAGAGTTTAGTGTAGTTTCAAGTCAGCTTATACTTGCATTCACTGTAAAACGCCCTACACTTGTTTTTGTGCATGAAACGTATCCGTGTAATTGGCTCATGAGACTTATTCATGATGATTAATAAAAGTGTGTGGAGTTTTTAGTTGGAGTTACTTTAATATCGAGGAGAATACGAGGCGATTCAAACTCTACGTGAAATCTAAACTTAAATCTTATAACCCTTTATCTTTTGATATACATTATTTTATTTGTTATTTGATTCATTTATTTGTTAATCATATACTAAAGTTCATAATTTTTGATAAATTGCAATCAAATCCAACTCACCCAACTTTAGGTTTTATAGTCTAATTATTTAAAATATTACTATATTTCTACCTTCTAAGTTTTACTAAGACAAAAAGAAACTAACGTATATGTTATAACCCAAATATTTTATACATAACAAATTCAAAAGAATTTCTTATTTCATTTCTTTTATCTCTTTTTTGTCTTATTTCTACATTTTTATTTTCCATTTCTCTTATCTCATTTCTTCCCATTATTAACCCTACATTTATTGTTATATTTTTTGTCAGTTGTCACATTTATAAACTTATCAATTGGATTAGGTGTTATATATTTTAAGAAATTAGTTAATCTTTGTAGTAGATGTAAGGTTTGCATAGGTAAAGGGTTTCTCTTCTTCACGAACATGTCATCACTTTTGTTTTGTAATATAACACAAATAGTTATCCATGAAAATTAAAATCAAACTTTATGCCTTTTTAAAAAAGCTTATGACTTACGAGTTCTATCAATATCTCATATGCATTTATGATTCTTCTATAATATTTTTCATCAGTTGTTGTATTCATAAACTTATCATATTAGATTTGGTGTTATATATTTTAAACAATTGGTTAATCTTCTTAGTAAATGTAATGTTTGCATAGGTGGAGGATGTCTCTTCCTTATGGATGCGTTGTCACTTTTGTTTTGTAATATAACATAGGAAGTTATCCATGAAAATTGAAATCAAACTTTATGTCTTCCCGAAGATACTGTTGATTTATGGGCTCAAGCAATATCTCATATCCAATTCTGATACAGTTGTATTTTTGTTCTAGATTCAAGCTTACGAGTCTAGCACTTTTGATTGATCGACATTTCTAATCTAGACCCTAATTCTATATAATTAGATTTTTATTTATATTATTTTTATTATCGAGTCATTAGTTGTTTTTTATAAATGTCATAGTAATCAAAGATTTCTTTCTTATAATTTTAGGGAAGTCAATACTTAATGTGGTCATATTTTAATTTATAGACTATAGACAATATCTTTAATTTCTTTCATAGAGTAGGTATGAATAATTTCTATAGATATCTATCCATTATTAATCAAGCACCAAATGTTATATAGTTTCCTTATTAAGATACTATTTAGTGGTAATCAAAAGATAGACCTTGGCTAACTATGGAAGCTATAGATTCATATGGAAGGAAGATGCTTCCAAAATATAACTTGTGGTTCTTATTATTTGTAGTCATAATTCATTGAAGCTTTTAGTTGATTCCAATATTATATCTAACTTTTGGATATGGATAAGGATATTTGCTTCAACATACTTTCCGCTTATAGATTATTTGTTTTATCTTTTCATGTATTTTATTTCCTTATCTAACATTCCAAAACTAGTGGAATTTTTATGAATAAGGAAATTAAATTTTATTAGTGAAAGTTTAACTCTTGGACTATGGACATTAGGAAGATTCCTTTTTGTATACTTTCTTAGATAATAGGACATTAATACATTTCTTTTATGTATTTTCCATAGTTATTAATATTTTTTTTCTTGTCTATAAATAGGCTATTCCATGTAATATTGAAAATGATTTAATAATAAGAATTATTGAAAATTTAGTTTCTTCTCACCTATTGTGTGCCTATCACACTATAAGTTGTGTTGTAATATTACTTTTATACAAGACTTTTTGTGATAAGATTTTGTAATATCACTTTTCTAAATTGTAGAGACTTTCTTCATGCAAATTAAATGAATAAAGTATTATGGAAATATTTGTAGGTTTAAGTTATCCAAAATTTACTTAAACTTTTAATATTATATATTAAAAAATATTTATAGACTTCATAAGGTACTATGCACCATGTTAGTTCTTAAGACTATAGGTTTTAGGCTGATCCTAAGATATTTTAGGGTGTTGTTGGATTTTAAAATTTGAAAATTTATATTATAGGATACGAATAAAATCTTATATTCTATTCTTTTATATTTGTGTAAAAAAAAAAAAAAGAAAGAAAGAAAGAAAGAAAGAAAGGTAAAGGGAAGGGAGGGAATAGGGGCGCAGGGGGTTGCGGGAAGTGCAGGGGTATCAAATACTTATCAATCATAGCTGTCAATATATCAAATACACTGTCGATAAATCATCACATCAAGCAATAATTAATCACACGCTTTCGTTTCAACATCAGGTCGAAGTCCAATCTTCGTTATGAATTTTAATTTCTTGGTTTACCCAGATGCCCAATCGATAAAACAATTTGTTGAAGACATGAAAAGATCAAGTCGCGTACGACTGAATTATTTAGTGAAATAATAATAATATAAAATGCTGGTGATCTATATTCATCCATAATGTGGAATTGTCGTGGAGAGATGCATGCTTCCATCTCAACTCCAGATGCTATACCGGCAATCGGTATCTTCCATCTCATCCGTCTTAACAAATAGGTAACTGCATTCACTTTTATCTATTTTGCATGTAGATTTTATATTGATGCTTCAATAAATGAGATAGTCGAGCACACACATGCAGTAAATCGAACCACATGTGTGCTTATTCCATGTGTTAAATTCTACGAAAAATTGCATCTACATCTATATGCAATTCAACCTATCTTTATTTTCCTTTCATATTATATCTGACCGTCTTTCTCTTTCTTTCTTTTTCTTTTTTGCTATATTGGCTGTAATTTAATTTTAATTGTTACAAATTTTAATCTTTATTACTCCATTTGTTGGACTTACCATGGTAAAATTATGGGATAGATTATAAATATACTCTTTTATATTTACTTCATGTATGCTTAGTCTCATGTTTTTGAAATTAAGCATTTACTATCCCAATTTTTAGAACAAGTGTATCTGGAATCTTATATAGCTACTCTACCTTTTATTTTAAGTAATTTTTTTAATGTTCAATGCTTTATTTTTTTGTATCCAATAATAAAAAATTTAAATGCATATAAAACAAATATAAATAGTATATTCACAAGTAAAAAAATTTGCAGATGATACGGTACAATTTGCTGCAGTTTCAAAATCTGCAAAATCAACGACAAAACCCAATTGGAGATTAGGACGTGGACACTTATGGAACGTTCCTTTTAAACGTTTGAAAAAGATTGCGACGCAAGAACAGCTCAATATACATATAGTCTCAGAATCTGCATAAGAATATTTTTTATTTAGAATCAAGAGCAAATATTAATTGGAGATAAGGACGTGGACGCTCATGGAACCTTCCCTTGACACCTTCTCCGAGGTGTCTCGAACGCCCATGACATATCGAGTGTCTTGAGGCATGAATTTCCAGCGTCCAGAATTCGAGTCATTAATAATCTTTTTAATATTGGTTACTAAATCTTATGGTTGGTTTGACTTTAGTCTGTCCCTAAATGGAGAGACTTTTCCTATATTGAGAAAAATCATATTTGCACATCCTTATCCGATAATTATACATTAGTGGCGGGCATGTTTAATAATTGGGAAAATTGCAAGTTAGGTCTTAAAGAGTATTTAGCGAGGGTATTTCTTAAGACGAAATGAGATAAGCTAAGACGTTGATTGTAATAGGAGATAAATTACTACCTAAAATTTTAAATTTTTTCATTTTAATATTTCAATTTTTCAAATAAGATAAATCAATACTTTTGAACGGATAATGATATAAGCTAATTCCATCTAAATAGAAAAATATTTTCCATTTCAATGTGTTGCTTTTAACAATACAAGAAATAAATATACCTTCATTGCATGTCTAATTTGATTGGTATATATAGACTTTAACCAAAAGAAAGATCTCATTCCTTAATAATGGGAGACTAGCTTTTATTTTTTTGATCTTCCTTGTAACCTCTAGATTTTTTATATTACATTGGTAACACTATAATTCTTATGGATGTAATTGTATATAAAAAGGTGTACATTTTCAATAAATACTTCATAAAATGGGTTGATGTAGATATGACTCCTGAGCTTTTCTAGTTTGAAATTTAATTTATTTTAAGTTTTAAATTTTATATTTCTCAAAAGTTGGGTGTGTCACAGTTCAGGGTCTAAAAACCAAATCCATAAATTGGACCCCGAGTTGGTCCTGATTCTACACTTTTTTGACCTGGCCTGGGTCGGGTTAGACCCCGTGCCGGAGTCTATGAATAGAATCATCCATGGGGAAGGGTTTGAATAGGAAAATTAAAATGAATGTTTTCAAACTAAAAAACAGCAAAGGTCGGACAAGTTGTATACTTCAAAAAAAAAAAAAGAAGTTAAATAGCATATGACTCAATTGGAAAAGCATTAAAAGATAAATGATGATTTTTGGACTTTTGGGAAAAATTGTATGATCGAGTAATTAAATCTCCATGTCCTATAATATATCATTATAGTGAAAATACAGCAACTATGAATTCTAACCATTAATAATCAGAAATAAAGCGAGGAAATATATTATTTCGGGTATGGGTATTCATGGCCAACGTATTGGTTAAGCAAAATGATATTAAACAAATATCTATCCATTTCAAGTGGGAGAAGGAGATTTAAATATAAAACAGTAAAAGGGATTGCAAAATAAAATGAATTGGATTTGATTTTTTCTTTCCCAATAACTATAATATGAATAGTAAGAGTTAACATATAAAATTTTTAAGAATGAAGATCGAATTGATCATTTTATAAGGTCATACAAGTCCTATTATAATTCCCAAAATAAATGTAGCTAGAATTTCTCGCATTATTCGCGACACATTTGAATTTGCAAAACCCGTCGTAAATTGATATTTGATGTTATTTGACATGCTCAATTAACCAAGTGTACCTCGGTTGATTGAAGTTTGTTAGGAAATAGCTAATCGACCGTCTTGGCCAACAATTCCTAATCCGTGAACGAAATACCTTGCTTAGTGCTTTATGCAGTATCCGGGTTTAATAACATATTTTTAAATAACACATTTGTTTCACGCTCCAGTTAAAGCTTACAAATAGATATTTTAGGAAATTTCTTTAGTAGATTTCGATTTAGTAATTAGGAAAGTACTCTTGAAATTCTCGTCAGATTTGACGAGGATTTGTGTTGTAAGAGAAATTTTGTGATTTTCTTATACTCTCATTGATTCATTATTTCTTTATTTATTTTTCCTTTTTGACGTAGTGAATAAGCAGTCATCCTCCTTCACTCTTGCGTTTTTACCCCAATACGGAGGTTTTTCTTTTTTCTTTTTAATTATTATTATTATTAATCAATTCATCGTCTGAATACTTGTTATCTCGTATCCATTATATTTCATTGTTTCTTAATTCAGTCCACTCATTGTTTCCATCTTAGTGTACACTCATATGCTGTTATCCTCATATAATAATAATAATAATAATAACTACTATGGAGATGGCTCACCAGTGGAAGTGGAAGTTGCAGGTCCTAGTGGCTGTGTGGTGGTGGCCACCGTCTCGTTGGTCGCGATGGCAACGCCTGGCCATGGCCGACACATGCAGTGTTTCCCCTTCCCTATGCTAGCATGGAGTGTAGTCAGGTGCTTCCCACACCCATCCCACGTATACTTGCTGCACTGTTTGCACAAGTACTTGTAACACATCTTGCCTTCTCTCAATAGTCAACACAAGCCAAAAAAACGATTCCTAAGCTACGTTTCGTCATAAGCCATTCCAATGCTATTTAAAAGAACTTCTGCTGCATTAGGATCATCGTTTCACTTTGAACTTACCGTCACTTTTTGGCTCCATATATCTCATCATGGCTTATCAATTTACTATACTCTGTTTATTCGTTAGTTGCAACGATTTTGTCTATTTATTGATTGTCTGCGGGCAATTATCGAATTATCTTACTCACTAGTATAGAGTATATCCATCCCCTCATTCTTATTCTTTTACTTTTAATACTCTCGTTTCCAGACTTGGATGACAAATATTCATAACCTTATCTTAGTAAGAGAAACAACTGCTAATAAGATCGCCAACCTTGCATGAACAGTTCAAGGTATTTAGCTCTTATTGACTCAATAGATTCTCATGTGGCTTCCTTAGTGGTGTGTCTACTCTATAGGACCTTTACGTATTCAATGTCTTAGTTCCTCAATCTTTGAATCTTTATATCTAAAATACGAACTAGCTACTTTACATACGTAAGGTTTTCTTTTAACTCCACTGTTGTTACATCCAATATTGTTGCTAGATCACCTATAAACTTTCTCAAGATTGCAATGTAAAACACATTATGAATTCCCACCATCCTATTGGGTAATTCAAGTTCATAGGCAACTTTCCCAACTCTATTATTGATTTGATATGGCTTAAAATATTGAGGACTCAACTTTCCTTTAATACCAAATTGCCTTACACCTATCATTAGGGATATCTTCAAAAATACCCAATCGCATACTTGGAATTCTAACGACTTTCTTCTAACATCAGCATAAATTTTTTATCAACCTTAGGTAGTTTGAATTCATTCTCTAATCATTTATACTCTCTCCGTAAGTTCTTATAACATTGGCTATCCAATAACTTGCTTGTTTCCCACTTCATCCCAATAAATTGGGGATCTATTCTTACGTCCATATAATGCTTCATATGAAGCGATCTACATAGTACTATGATAATTGTTATTGTAGATGAATTTTACTAATGGTAAATGATCATCCTAACTTCCTTCAAACTCCATTACAAGTGCTTTTAGCATATCTTACAAAGTTTGTATTGTTCACTAATTGTCCATCACTCTAAGGATAACAGGCAGTACTAAAGTTCAACTTAGTTCCCATCTCTACTTGCAAAGATTGTCAAAATTGAGACATAAAACAAGAATCACAATATGAGATTATTGACATCAAAACTCCGTATAAATGAACTATTTCCTTCACATACACTTTTATTGGTTGAGAGAATGTCGTTGTTTGACTCTTAGCTATGAATGTGTTGATTTTGAGAGTCCATCCACTATAACCCATATCATATCATGTTGTCTCTTTATCTTTGGTAAACTACTCACAAAATACATCATTATATGCTCTCACTTCCATTCAGATATAGGTAAAGGTTGTAAAAATCCTCTGGGTCTTTGATGTTTGGCTTTCACTTTTTAGCAAGTCACACAATGTGATATATATTGTGCTACATCTCATTTCATTCCCATCCACAAAAATTTTTGCTACAAATCCTTGTACATCTTATTATTTCCAAGGTGTAGGGAATATCTTGCATTATATGCTTCTTCCAAAATTACCTTGTTAATTTTTGAATCCTTTGGTACACAAAGTTTTTCTTTAGACCTCAATATTCCTGCATCATCAATTCTAAAGTTAAGGCGTTACTCAATACTATCTTTAATCCTTTGTAGCTCTACATCTCCCATCTAAGCTTTCTTAATACAATCAAGTAGTATAGGTCCTACTTTTAGATTAGCAAGCATGCCACTTTCTTTCCTTATTATAACTTCTAAGCTTAATTTCTCCATTTCTTCAATCAATTCTCGTTTATTTGTAATAGATGCAACGACACTACCAAAGTTCTTCTTACTTAATGCATCAACCACCGCATTAGCCTTCTTAGGGTGGTAATGAATTGTAAGATCATAGTCCTTTAATAATTCTAACCATCACCTTTCTCTCAAATTCAACTTCTTTCGTGTAAAGATATGCTTTAAGCTCTTGTGATAAATGAATACCTTACATTTTTCACCATATAAGAATGCCTCTAGATTTTTTAAGTAAATATCATAACTGCAAGCTCCAAATCGTGAGTTAGATAGTTTTGCTCGTATGATCTGAGCTATCTTGAAGCGTGGGCAATCACCTTCTCATTTTGCATTAACACACATCTTAACCTACTCCTCTAGGCATCATAATAGATTGCATACTCTCTAAATCCATCTGGTACTATTAATACTGGAGCGGTTACCAACCTTCTTTTAAGTTACTAGAAGCACTCTTCACTTTTATCATTCCATTCAAATTTAATGCCTTTCCATGTTAATTGAGTCAATTGCATGGCTATTTTAGAGAAGTCTTCTACAAATCTTCTATAATAATCAACCATTCCTAAGAAGCTCCTTACTTCAATTACAGTGGTCTTGCCTACTCTGCTACTACTTTCACCTTTAAAGGGTCAACTGCTATTTCTACGCCAAACACTATATGTACAAGAAACCCTACTTATACAAGCAAAAACTTACACTTCTTTAGTTTTGCATATAGTTGGTTATCCTTAAGGGTCTAAAGCACAATCCTTAGGTATTCCATATGTTCCTTCTTACTCCTTATGTAGATTAAAATATCATTAATAAACACAACTATGAACTCATCTAGGTATTTTTTAAAGACACAATTCATCATGTCCATGAATGTAGTAGGGGCATTTGTTAATCCAAACAACATCATTAGAGATTCCTAATGCCTATACCTGGTCCTAAAACCAATCTTAGTTATGTCCTCTCCCTTAATTTTTAGTTGGTGATAATCAGATTATAAGTCTATCTTTGAGAACAATATGTGATGCAGACTGGAGCTAAGAGCAGAAAAGGCCAGTCGTAGGGATGAGTCCAGGCTTGTCAAAAGCTTGGAATGAGTAATAGAAATACGTAAGAGAATAGAAGAAAAAAAAAAAGAAATAAGCAAACCTATGAACAGCTACAAAGGATATTACACATTAGTAGAACTTTTGAGAACTCACGATATAACTCAATATGATGCACAAGTTAGTCCAGTAAGGTTCCTTGCCACTTAGTCTTGCTTAAGGATTAGGATAAAAGTCAAATAAGAGTAAACAAGCTAACAAGAGCAATGTTCACTAAAAGGAAAATCTAGTATATTAACGATGATCTCTTTCTCATTGTAGTTACATGTACAGTGGGTATTTATACTAAGAATTTAGGGTAACTTACTTAAAAATGGAAAAGACAAAAAGGGTATTATCTTAAAGAAGTAATGTATAAAGTATACAAATGGTAAAAACGAATATTCAAGGTAAAATAATAATTAGTGTAGCAGATTCTTCATGTAGTCCTAGATACGTAGCAGCAAGGCATTAGTGATGAGATGTAGAGAAAATAATAAGATCCGGTTGGGTGGCCGAGCAGTGGTGTCGACTAGGTGTGAACTCATCTGAATAGGAGTAGCTAAGGAGTCTCATGGGATCTCTCGATCTCTTGGCATTAATGTTGTCAAGTTGTTAGTCAATTCAGTCATGTTGGGTAAGAGTAAGTGAAAGGGGCCTATCTGTCAGTAGAATAATGATCCATTTGGCAAACGACCATTAAGAGATAGGAAGTCATACGGCTCGGCATTAGGAGTTAGTTAGCAATCATAATCAGTTTAGCCTCAATAAGAGTTGATTGGAACAGGAGAACTCATCGCGTCAAACCTTCAAGGCTTCAGGCTTGGCTTCGAGTTAACAGTCCAATGGCTTGATTCCCATCATTCCCTCTTAGTTGATTTAGATTTGGGATCAAATCAAACTGATCTCCATCCAATGTTCCTTCAAGGCAATAGGTACTGAGGTCAACAATGTTAAAAGTTTCGGAAACCCCATAGTCTTCTATTAACTCCAATCTATATGCATTATCATTGAACTTCTATAAGATTTTAAAGGGGCCTTTGGCTTAAGTAAATAGCTTGTTCTTTCTCTTTTTTGGGAACCTCTCCTTGCTTAGATACAACCATACTAGATCTCTGGGTTGAAACTGTAATGACTTCCTTCCCTTAGCCCTTTCCCGCGTTCTTCTAATAGTTTGGTCAGTTTGCTAAGTAACTTTTCTATAAATGTACTCAAGGGAC
Source organism: Lumnitzera littorea (assembly GCA_024138015.1). NCBI lineage: Eukaryota > Viridiplantae > Streptophyta > Magnoliopsida > Myrtales > Combretaceae > Lumnitzera > Lumnitzera littorea. Next base: position 70,068,228 of record JAMXBB010000009.1, on the reverse strand, counting down.
TGGGCTCGAGCTCTTGCATCAGGATCCTCTTACTTAAACAGGGTTGTAGTCGAGAGGCAGCTCGGGGTAAAACCATAGACAACCTCAAAAGGAATTAACTTAGTAGTATCATGCTTTATTCGATTGTAGGCGAATTCTACCATAGGTAGATAGGCATCCCAATCAATTAAGTTCTTCCCTATTGTAACTTGGAGTAGTGATCCTAAAGTGCAATTGACTACCTCTATTTAGCTATCAGTTTGGGGGTGACAAGAAGTACTGAAGAGTAGTTTAGTCCCCATCCATCACCATAGAGTTCTCTAGAAATGACTTAAGAACTTTAGGTTTTTGTTTAAGACTATACTTCTTAGCACACTACGTATCTGAACAATTTCCTGCAAAAAGAGAAAAGCAATAACTGAAGCATTGTTAATCTTAGAGCAAGGCACAAAGTGTACTATCTTACTAAGTTTATCTATGATGATCATTATAGAGCCTTTGCCTCAAGTAGTTCTTCGTAATTTGAGAACAAAGTCCTTGCTCAACTCAGTCCAGGGTCTTCTCAAAATAGGAAAAAGCATTGCTTTCCTTTATTTGACTCGGCGCTTGGCCTTCTTATATGCGGCACAGTCGTTGAAAATTCAGTATACATCTCGCTTCATTCTCGGCCAAAAGAACTATCCATTCACCAACTCATGTGTTCTCCTTTTTCCAAAATGTCTAGAGAGTCCTCTACTGTAGGCTTTCTTGATAAGTAACTCTATTAGTGAACTGGCCGATACGCATAGTTTTCCACTTTGAAATAAGTACTCATCTTCCATATGATACTCGTCCACTATTCTTTCATCGACATAACGACCAAGCATGGGTCCGAAGTATAGGTCCTTAGAATATTGCTCTTTGATACTTGCAAACCCAAACAATCTGGTCTGCAATTTAGTAAAAGCAAATGCCTTTTGGAGAGAGCATCGGCAACCACATTACTCTTCCCTTGTTTATATTTTTATCACAAAATTGAAAACCCTCAATGAATTCAATCCATCTCACCTACCGCTTTGATAATTTACTCTAACTTAAAGGTACCTTAAAGACTCATGGTTGGTATAAATGACAAACTCTCTTGGCAGTAGATAATGTTGCCATACTTAAAGCGCTTGGATGAGAGCTAAAAGTTCTTTGTCGTATACAGAGCAGTTCGATTGAGGTCATTTAAGCTTCTCACTGTAGTAGGCAATTGGTCTACCTTCCTACATCAGGATAGTGCCTATACTAATGCACAATTGCAGAAGTCAACCTTTCCTTCACTTCTGTAAAACTCCTCTCCTCCTTTTCTACCCATCTAAATTCAATGTTCTTCTTCGTTAACTTGATAAGGGGTACGGCTATGGTGTTGAAATTCCTGATAAATCTCCAATAAAATTATTCCAGTCCATGCAAACTCCTCATCTCGGTACTAGTGGTTGGGGTTGGTCAATCAACAATTGCCCGGATCTTCTCATCATCTACTTACAAGCCTCCTTTACCAACTACGTAACCTAGAAATACTACTTCCTTTTGGAAAAAACAACATTTCTTTAGATTTCCAAATAACCTCTCTTCTCCAAGGACATCTAACATAACACAAAGATGTTTATAATGACTTAGCATGTTGATACTATACACTAGGATGTCATCAAAGTACATGACAACTCACTTCCTTATCAAATTTCTCAACACATGGTTCATTAGTCATATGAAAGTGCTCAGGGCATTTGATAAGTCAAATGGCATTACCATCCACTCATAGGGTCTATATTAAGTTTTGAAAGCAGTCATTTACTCATCTCTCAGCCTTATGCAAATTTGATGGTAGCCAAACTTCATATCTATCTTATTGAAAATCTTAGCTCCACTCAATTCATCCAGCATGTCATCCAACTTAGGAATAAGATACTTGTATTTGATCGTGATCTTGTTTATGGCTCAGCTATCAATACACATTTGCTAGGTACCATCCTTTTTTGGTACTAGAAGCGACGATACAACATAGAGGTTGAGGCTCTCCCTCACATACCTTTTTTCCAACAGTTCGTTGACTTGTCATTGGAGCTCAACAACTTATTCGGGATTCATCTGATAAGCTAGTTTGTTTAACAAGACAGCACCAAGTACCAAGTCAATACAGTGCTTGATCCCTTAGAAAGGCGACATACCTTCTAACAATTGCTTCGGAAACAGATCGGCATACTTATCTAACAGTCCTCTCACCTCATCGGTAGTTCAGTCCACTCTCTCAATTCCAGTATCCTCCTGACCAACATGAAAGTTCGCATATCAACCTTTATGGCTTCTCGAAGCTCAATCCTGCTCAGTATTAACACCTTTTTGGATCCTCGAGCAAGTTTAGCCTATAATTGCTAACTTGACTTGGCGTCATTGGTTCAAAGTGACCTTCCTACCATCTTTCTCAAAAACATAGGTGTTTCAAAAACCATCATGTATAACCCTTTGGTCAAAGAACTATGATCGGCCTAACAACACATATGATGCGCACATGGATAGTACATCACAAAGGATCTCGTCAAAATAATTCCCAATTGAAATGGGTAGTAGTACTTGCTAAATGACATGCAAGTCTCCCTTCTCATTTAGCCAGTGCAACTTATACAGCTTCGGGTGCAAGATAGTCGATAACTTCAGCTTCTTGTTCAGATCAGCAAATGCAACATTGGTGCAACTACCACTATCTATAATCAGTATGCATATTTGATCGTTCACCTTGCACGTAATGTGGAATAAATTCTCTCCCTGCTCCTCCTCTGGTGAAGGTTCCAAGCTCATTGTATGTTGGACAATGAGGATCAATTTATCTAAGTCCTTAACAAACACATCCTTCTCTATTAGGTTGGCATTTACACTAGCTTCTTCTTTCTCCTTAGGTTCCTCGTTTGTGCTATTTACTTCGACTTTTAGGGTATCTCCCTTAATGATCATAATTCTTTGATTCGGATACTTGGTAACCATATGCCTAAACTCTTGTCATTTGAAACATATGATCTGGCTTATCTTTCTTCCAAACCCTTGCCCTTTTCTCATATGTTCGGGTCGGCACATCACCTTTAGGTCAATCCTTCTAGTCAGTCTTGACATCAGCTCATCTGGTCATATCGTTACTCGACTGACCTCAGTAGCCTCCCTGAACAGGTTACCTTGACTAAATAGGTTGGTTAATCAGCGGTTAGGTTGGCATTCAGCTCCTTCTCTACCTTTCTACTTACTGAGCTATTCGTATTGCCTCATCCATTGTGGTAAATTGTAGGAGTTTCACAATGTCTCGGACATCACTCCTCAAACCAGTAAGGAATCTTAAGACTATTCGCGCTGATGGCTCCTCTACTTTGCAGTGAATTATAAGTATTTAGAACTCTTGAACATACTCGTCAATAGTTCGGTCTCCTTGTTTCAACTCTTGAAGCCGAGCAAAAGTATCTTGCAAATAGGTATCTAGTACAAACTTGTTTCTGAGTATTATCTTCATCTCAAGCCAAGTATTAATCTCTTTATAACCTTCTCATCTTCTCAAGACCTAGAAATTCTTCCACCACATGGTGGCATATCCTAAGAACTCAACAGCAGCAGTCCTCACTTTCTCATAATCTTCGTATTGGTAATAATCAAAAACTCACTCCACCTTCTCCCAATCTAAATAATTGTTCATACTTTCAAACCCATTGAAGCTCGAAATCTAAAGCTTCACACGGTCAGCAACTCAGGGTACTCTTACTTGCTCTTCTTCATCATATTCCTCTTCTTCAACATCATCCAAAACTCCCAAGTCAATCTTTCTTCTCACTCGTCTTCCTACTCCTCCACCTTGAACTTGTCAAGTGAGCTTTTGACATCTAACGGATCGAGCTATGTGAAGGGTGTTATGCATGGCCTCAATAGGTCAATAGGCCAATGCATGGACAACTTTAGTCAAGTCTACTAGGAGGTTAACCCCTTCATCAAGCCTCTCATCCATACTCCTAAGGGTGCTTTGAGATTATCGGCCGTGGTGGATAACACCACTGTTGTCATCCCCAACACCAACATTAACACTCGAGTCAGTCATTTTCTCTAACGGATTTAAATTCAACTCCTCAATTCGAAATTACAGTTGACATTATCTCTCTAAATCGTACAACACACACATTCTTTAAATCAGAAGATTAGTAGTTAGTAACACAATAGCTAAGCTAACACAGAAATTTGCTCTGTTTCACATGGCCAAAACAGAGTATGAATAGGGTACTTCGAGAACAAGCTACTATAGCCCAAATGAAACCTCCACTCTGATACCAAGATGATGCGAACCGGACCCGAGAGTAGACAAGGCTAGTCACAGGGATAGGTTCAACCGTGTTGAAAGCTTAGAAGGAGTAATGGAAACACGTGAGAGAATAGAAGGGAAAAAAAAGGAAATAAGCAAACCCATAAATAGTTCCAAAGGATATTACATACTAGTGGAACTTTTAAGGACTTACAACACGACTCAATATGATGTACAAGTTGGTTTAGTAAGGTTACTTGCCACCTAGCCTTGCTTAAGGGATAGGATAAGAGTAAACTAAGAGAAGCTAATAAGAGCAAAGTTCACTAAAAGGAAAATCCAGTGTATTAACGATGATCTCTATCTCATTACAGTTACATGTATAGTAGGTATTGATATTTCAGAATTTAGGGCAACTTGACTAAAAATGGAAAAGACAAAAAGGGTATTATCCCAAAGAAGTAATGTACAAAGTATACAAATGGTAAAAACGAATATTCAAGGTAAAATAATGATTAGTGTAACAGATTCTTCATGTGGTCTTGGATACGTAATAATGGGGCATTAGTGATGAGATGTAGACAAAACGATACGATTTAGTTAGGTGGCTAAGCAGGGGTGCCAAGTAGGTGCAAACCCATCTGAACAAGAGTAGCTAAGGACTCTTGTGGCATCTTTCGATCTCTCGGCATCAATGTTGCCAAGCTATGAGTCAACTCAGGCATATTGGACAGGAGTGAGTGAAAGGGGCCGATTTGTCCACAAAATAATGATCCATTCGGCAAACAACTGTCAAAAGACAAGAAGTCACACAGCTCGGCATTAGGAGTTGGTTAGCAGTCATAATCAATTTGGCCTTGATAAGAGTTGGTTAAAATAGGAGAACTCACCACGTCAAACCTATGAGGCCTCGAGCTTGCCTACAAGTTAACGATCCAATGGCTTGATTCCCATCACTACATATCCCTTCAACTAATCAAACAAGTCATCAATTTTAGGAAGTGGATATTTATTCTTAATTGTCACTTTATTTAACTCTCAATAATCTATACATAACCTTAAACTTCCATCTTTCTTTCTAACAAAGAGCACAGGTACGCTCTATGGTGATGTATTTGGCCTTATAAATCCCTTGTCTAATAGCTCCTACAGTTGCTTCTTTAGTTTCACCAATTCAGTAGGAGCCATACAATAGGGTGTCTTAGAGATGAGTGCAATACCTAGTACAAGAACTTTGGTAAACTCAATCTCCTTATCCAATAGTAATCTAGGCAATTCTATAGGAAAAACCTTAAGATATTCGGACACTATTGGTATATCTTCCAATCTTACTTCTATAACTTAAGTATCCACTACTAAGGCTAAAAATCCTATATTACCATTACTTAACAACGTCTGGACTCTACTTGATGAGACTATTCGAGGGGTTGCTTTTTTAGAACTTCCTTTCAAATCAAACTCCTCTCCATCAAGCTTCTTAAATACCATCATCTTTACTTTACAATCTACCTTTGCCTAATGTTTAGTTAGCTAACGCATCCTTAATATCACGTCAAATCCCCTCATATCCAATACAAATAACTCTACGAGCATTTTATAAAGATCTATACATACATTATCTCCTTTCAACCTTTATTGTATAATTTGCTCTCCTTTAGAGGGGCTCGTCACTACTAGATTATACCTTAGAGTTTCTATTGAGAGTTTATTCCTATCAACATATTTCTTGGATACATATGAATATGTTACTCCCATATTAAACAATTTATAGGTATAGTTACCTTCTAGGTGAATCAATCCATTCATAATTATATCATCACATTAGGGTATATGATTCAAACAAGCATGCAACACATAATCATATAAAGGTATGTAAAAGTCATAGTCTAACAATGTATAGGATTGCATATACCCTTCCTTGAACTCTATGTTTGGCTCCAACCTCTCCTGGCTGGTTATATCTATTAGGGGTCCTAGCATATTGGCTTAGGTTTGATCTAGCCTTGCCTATTGGTCTACATTACAATAAGTAGCAATATGTCCCATCTAGCGACACTTATGGCAATATATACCTCTACAGTTTACGTTTTGACATTACCTAGCCAAATGCCTAGCTTCTCCATATCTAAAACATTTCCCTTGTAGCTTAAGGCACTTCATAGCTCGATGCCTACTATTACACTTCCAACAAAAGGACATAGTTCAGCCTAACTTTTCATTCTTACCAAAGGGTTGATAGACCTTTTTCCCCTCTGTAAACCTTTGGCCACCACTAAGATTTCCAATGAATTTCCCTTTCTTGCCTTCTATTTCAACAGTTTCTCTTCATAAATCACAAGTTTGCTTAATTAAACAAATCTTATTAACAATATCAACATATCACACCAACCTTATTCTTTTTAACTCTGCTTGAAAATAAAGATCAAGTCCAGCCCTAAACCTACCAACTTAGCAATTTCATTATTTTGTGTCGCTTTTAAAGAAAACTTCAATAACTTATTAAACTCCTGTCCATACTCTTCAATAGTCTTACTTACTTGCCTCTACTTATAATACTCCTCACACATGTAGGGAAATACTGTTCTACAAATGCATCTATAAAGGTATTCCAACCTATGGGTTCTACCATTGACCATTTCTTGCTCTTCCACCAATTATTTGTATGTCTATCCAATAAAATAGTAGCAATCCCTACTTTCTTATTCTTCTTCACCTCATGCACTGCAAAAGCTTGTCTAACAAATTGATCCACTCTTCTACAACTAAAAGATCAGTTTTTATCCTATCAAACGATTTCACTATATGTTGCACTCAAGCTAAATTATCCCTGTTCACTTCATCGGCCCCAGTTAAGGTAGTTGTAATTTGTTGTACCATATCCATTACTTGTAAAGGTAGAGCTTGGTTTGGTTAAGGTTGCTATTACTCCCTCATCTACCTTTTAGGAGTAGATGTTGAACCAAGATCCTTACTTGCACTTATTTACATCATTTTTTAGCTAGTAGCAAACAAAATAGACATGGTCAATTTCCTTATAGCAATCACGACTAACAAAGTTAGATTTATATAATACTTAACTATCCTACACACCTCACACATACCTAGTACTATGTTCCTTAACTTATACTCTAATACCACTTAAAAGATGTCACATTCTGGCATGCCACAGTATGTATCACCACACAGGAATAATTATTTACATTCAATGAAAATACTATTTATACTAAAAGAGTACTACAACGGAGTTCAGTTTTATGCCTAATTACATAAAAGTGTACAACCTCAAACATAACTAAACTTAAAATACAGTAGTTTTTCCTCTCTGTTTTTTTCCCCTTCCATTACATACATACAGATCCTTCTTGGGACTATGACCAAAATACATCAAGGCTTCTTTTAAAAGTAACTTACTTCATCCTATATGCTCTCAAAAGTCTTCCCTGAGTTGATAGTGGTGCCCATTCAGATTTCTTCTTGACTTAAGGATACATGAGTATTACCTCAACTCTCTATGAGCTAAATGAGAGTCAATAAAATAAAACACAACACAAGCATAACAAACATATACAAACATTATTACCATAAGGAATTGATTTCATATTGAGAATTACCAATACAAAAAGTCCATGCAAAGGATACATGCTATACTTATGTACATGATATGCATCGGTACCAATATCTTAACCTCATCTAGACCTCATCCACTTAGTCGACACTCCCTAGTATCTGGATACAAAGTCCAGGAACCTAAGGCAACAACGAGTTGTTACACCTAACCTAATTGAAACAACATAAAGTAGCCAGAATTGATTAAGCAATGCAAATCTATATGCTCCAAACCCAGCCTAGCAATACTCCAGTTTCTAGAAAACTTGACTCATAAGTCCTTTATGCATGCTATGAATGTAGTAAGCAATATAACAAGCCAATATTAGGTACAGATGTCAAGTTCCATATCAACAATAAAACCAATTAGCCCAGTTCCAATTTTATGTCCAAGCTTTATGGTTCAACCCTTTATATAGGATTTACTTAGGTGAACACCTAAAAAGATAGTTCAATTTCTAAGTTTTCTAAGAAATAAGGTGTCTCAACAAATCATTAGTACATGAAGAAACATTTCACTCAATCAATATATATTCAACGAAATCACATACACAATATATCAATCATACAATTGTAAGTTACAACACAACTGACTTCAAGTTAAGTTGACATAAGTTTACTTGTACAAAAACAAAAATATCCACTTACCAAGACTTGATAGTGTTATTAATCTTATCTTCATAATGTGGTCCTTCCTCATCTCATACCTAAGGAAAATACACATAGTCCCCTAATTAACTACAAGTCAAAACTAAGCCCATATATGCTTACATTAGCTTATCTTTCCAATATCACGTTTCTGAACTTCAATTGGCCATATCTTCTTTGTTTCTTATTCGATTCTAATAAACCTTATATCATCACAATTGTTGTTTTGAGTTAATATTAAAGCATCTTAAGGAACAAAATCAATCAACATGATTAAAGGGTTAAACATTATCTTTTTCTCTACCGACTCAATCATACATTATTGTAACTACGTAATTAACCCAAATAAACTTTAATTCTAAACTAAAAACCCCAAAAATTACATTACCCAAAATTGACTAGTACATATTATGGAATGATAATGCTGATTCCTATACGCACTATCAAATATCTTGATAATGTTACTCACTAGTATACAATTTAGGCTATTATATAGGGTTATAATGGAAAAATATGTAACAAATAGTGTACAAGCCTAATTAATTCCATAAAAAATGCCATGAAATCAAAAAAATATATAATTTAAATACTGACAATCAATTGTACTAAATTAGATCATCGCCTATATTTGTAAAAATAGTGTTTTTAGCTCAAAATTATGGAGAATTAGGAAAATAAGTAAATTTATATGTAAGATGAAAATAAAATGTTCCAAATATCATTATAAAATTTTAGAAGTCAAAATATATTGAGCTTATCCATTAATTCATTCAAAAACTAATTATTTCAATAAATCAATAAAATTACCGATTTTATTCAAAATAATTATGATAAATAGCAAACATGTTTATTTTAAAAAAATTTTATTACCACAATTAAATACATATATTAAGTATATCATATAAAAAAATTCAACTTGAAACAACAACATTTAGTATTTTCAAAAATTACTTTAATTTTCACTAAAACATGGCATTTTCTAAAGCATCATATATTTCCACTAATTATTTAATTAAAATAAAATTACTACATTAATCTAAAGCTAAAATAACCTCAAAAAATACTTCTTCATAATTAATTACCAAGATTTGATATTTTTAGAAAATAAAATAACTTACGAATGGAAAACAAAGCTACCCAAATCACTAGCCAACATCTACCCTTCGACCATCGCACCTTGTCAAAAAGACTCCTGTCATGGCCAACATTCGGAACCTAAATGGCTACCCTAGTAGCATACCCATACACCATTGAACTTGTCCATTTTAGGTTGCATTCTGTTTTTTGCTCTATTTTTCTTTTTTTTTTTTATTTAATTCGAAATAAATTTCTATAATTTGTTTCTTCTAGTTTTTGAGTTTCCAAATCTCATATCTTGATGTTAGCATACTATTTATAGGGATTTCCAAGGGTTAAAGTTGCTTAGTCATCATGCCAAGCATCATTTTCCTAATTGTCCTTGTTGTCCAACTAGGTTGGGTGGCAATTTCCAATTAATTTAATGATGACTCATGCTATTAAGCTTACTCCACGTTACTGCATTATGTTTGGATGAATTTTATGACTCATCAAGTCACTTTAGATAATTACAACCATTTTTGTATTATTTTCCTATTTTTTTATAATTTTATATTATCATATATATATATATATATTTAATACATATTATGTATATTCAACAGATTACATCTATATTATATACAATTTCACTTCACCTTATTATTTTTATAATTTAAATAATTTATCTCTAAAATCTCATTATATCTCGAAGTTTGAATTTCGAGTTCTTGATAAATATCAGGTTTACCAATAAACTTATATTTTTTTATCAAATTAAACCTTTTATATACTTTATTTTAACAGATTGACTTTACCAAGTACTTTTTCTAACTTTTTTGACCTTATAGTGAAGTCTAAACTAAAATAAATAACATTATATGATACACTAAATTTAGGGGCTTAGAACCTTAGGTTATTACATTAGATTACATGGAGTTCCAAAATCTATCATTTATAAACATGATATGAAGTTTGTAAGTTACTTTTGAAAGACTATGGAGGATGATTGATTCTTATTAAAATTTAAATGGTAATAATCACCCTTAGACTGATGAGCAAATGAAAGTTGTTAGCAAAGCTTTAGGAAATTTGATTCAAACTATTTGTAGAGATAAGCCAAGATAGTGAGATGTTGCATTAGCTCAAGTAGAATTTGCATATAATAATGCTATTCATAATGCTACTAGGAGACCAACATTTTCAATTATGTACATGAAGGTGCAATAACATATGCTTGATTTGATTTAATTGCCTAGAGGTGAAGGAAAGAGTATTCAAACAAAGAATATGGATGAATAGATTATCAGAATACATAAGGAGGTGAAGCAAAAGCTTGAATGTACTAATTAGAAATACAAAACAGCTTCTAATAAGCATAAAAGAGTTGAGACATTTAATGTGGAAGTTCAAGTCATGGTGCATCTTTGGAAAGCAAAGTTTTTAGTGGGTGCTTGTACTAAATTGCAACAAAAGATGTATGCTCCTTACAAGGTACTTAAGAAGATAAATGACAATGGCTATTTTGTTGATCTTCTAGAAAGCATAAACATTTCTAGTACTTTTAATGTTGCAGCTTTGTCTTTGTATCGTGATTCTTCCAACTATCTTTATCCAAACTTGAGGTCAAGTTTTTCCTAAGTAGAGGAAACTGATGAGGACAAACTAGAAGTTGACCCTCGAATGCTTACAAGCTTCCTCGATTAGAACCATAAGAGGCTAGAAGCTTAAGCTTCTGATCCTTAGTTCTAATTTTAACTCTAAATTTTGAGTTTATGTCATTCAACACTAGGGGGACATAACTTTTCAGAGGCTAGAAGCTTAAGCTTCTATTCCAAGCTCCTTAGTTCTAATTTTAACTCTAAATTTTGAGTTTATGTCAGTCAGCACTAAGGGGGCATAAATTTTGGTATATGAAAAGTTACAGACCAAATGACTTTGTCGTTTGAGTTATTTAGGAAGTGGAATTTTGCTAGAGAAGATTATTTTGTTGGTATAGGAAAGTCTATTTAGTTTTTTTTTTTCCTGATTTTATAGGATACCAATTTTATTCCCTTTCTTTGTTATTTCCAGGGTTATTGGGTTATAAATACTATATGATCCATTGTATCTTTAGATTTTTTGCAATAATAAACTTTTATTCTTCACGTAATTTTGTGTTCATCACACTACATGTTGTGTCAATTTTCCATCATTCAATGAGATATTCAAAACAAAGCATTCGTATTGTGAAGCATTTTATTTTATTTTAGTTTACCCTTTTTAATGTTTGTAGTATTGATTACACATGCCACAGAGAATAAGTTTTAAGAAAAATTGAAAAATGAAAAATTTTTATTTTGCTGCTTAACATCTATTAATGTTTTTTACTAAAAAAAGGGATCATCTAATGTGAGAAAGCTATAATAAAAAGGTATATATATTTCCAAGAAAGATCATAGCAAATAGGTAAAGTGTAATATATGATATATATTTTATTTATTTTAGCTTCTAGTTAACACATATGTCGATATGCATCCACTGCCAATGTTTCTGAGGAAAAAGGCATATGGGTTCATATTATCTTAATATACAAAGTTTTTTTTTTTTTTTCTTTCCTGAATCCCATTAGGAAATGAGGAGAATATGTATTTATTTATTCTAAGCAAGATTTCAAGAGTTGTTGCACCGTTGTTACGTTCAGACTTTACTTTGACTACCAAGGTTGTTTTGCTAACTCTTTAACTCTTCATTAAATGATCGGGCAAAAAAATAAAAAATAAAAAGATAATCTCTTCCTTATATTATATGGACAAAGAAAAAGGTAATTAGTAATCACATGTTAAGAGGGTTTTTATCCAACAATGATTTATAAATGATTAAAGCCTCATATCAGTCTATTTGAAACGATATGTAGTACTAAGTTTAAACTTTGACTAAATTTGAAATTTGAATCTTGAGCTCAAGTTTGATTAAGTTTAAAATTTTTAATATAAGCTACTCGAGTTTAGATTTCATACTCAACTTGACCATGATATGTTACTAAACAATAGTACAATATTATAGATAAATAGATTTGTAAAATAAAGACAAAAGATTCAAGTCATTTAAAGCACTAAATGATGTCTATGGTTTGAGATTACAAAGTTCTTGCTAAATAAAAACTATGATACATGTATGATAAGAAATCCTCCTAATCAACATTACTTAATTCTTCCTAAAAGACAAGAAAGCATTTCAAATGCTTAATGAATAGATGCACCTACATCTACATCAAACATCTTCTAACCCTCTTATCGATTACTCTAACATACTTACATATATCTTGACTCTATATTAATTGAATAACACTATGCTAAACTAATCAAATATCATAGTTTATCTAGCTAGCACCTCCATTACTTAATTTTTCCTTGCAATTTTTCCCCCGAGTGAATCTGTTGGGAATCGAATCGATCCCAAACCATCGCTATGGTCTGTGATATTTAGGATTGATCGTTGTTGGTTGGCTCGATAAGAAATATAACTACCCGGATCGAAATACTCAACTAGTTGATGATGATCAAAATCACGATCTTCCTCTTGCAAATTTTGCTTGTGAATTATTTCTCCGTTTGATGAACAAACTTTAGTAATGCTGCTTGGACCACATCGTCTAGGCTGTGTTTGGTAAAACACTTTTGAGAGAACAAACTCTCCATCCTTCTCTTCTTCATTATTGCCAAGATGGTATTGATGCATGACCCAATTTGTCTTTTCAGGTTTTTGCTGTCTACCATAATTAGTGTAGAGGACTAAAATTTTCTTGAAGCCTCTCACCAACCCAGATATGACGATGGGTCGGGTTTTGCCCGTCTTGTGCCATCGGGTTTCGCTTCCATCGTGGTCATCGCTGTTCACCTTCCTTCTCTTCCTAGTGCCGGTGGTGTATGCCTTTGATGGTCTATGGAAGAAGTGGCGCATTTGGCCATCTTTATGTACTACTGCATGATGGAAATGAGTCAATATATGATGAAAGTAGGTAAATAGTTAAGAGATAAGGACATAACTAAGGCAAGATGGAATTGCACCAGGTCGGCTTATGTTTTTCTTACTTTTTTTGTTCAGGTTCTATATTTTGCAACATTTTGTTTAGGGTTTAACTCTTTTCAATCGAGTAAACGAAGGACTTTCATATATCCTCATTAGAGAAATGGTTAGAGCCATAAAATTAATACTTGGTCCCTATTATCTATTCTTTCAGAAAATTACAAAAATCGCCAATGTGCCATATGCTCTATGACATTTTTTGGAGTTTGGACACCATAACTGAGACTCAAATGGTTCCTTTAATAGAAGTCAATGAAAATTCTTTTCTTACTAGACTCGAATATGAAAAATAAACCACTTGAAGTGCAATTATCTTTCTATTTTTTATTAGACCTGAAAATGAAAAATTGCCAACCAATAATTTTGTTTCCTCTTAATTAAAGGTAGAGAGTTTTTTTTTTTATTATTATTTTTTATTTTTTAACTTCGAAGCATATCTGGATAGGGTTTGGTGGAAAAGCTCTAGACCTTCTACTTCTTGAAAAATATGCCAAAATCATTTATGCATACGCTTTCGTTGTTCTTGTGAAGTAAACCAACCTTTCTTCCATATTTTGACTGCCCTTAATTTTTATAGGCCGAGGACAAAAAGAATTCCCTAAACTTTCAAGTCAAAGCAAACAATTTGCATGAATAAATGGTGCAACTGACCTTGCATATAACCCCATCACATTATATGTCCAAGTATATAATATATATTAAAAAAAAAGTTGTAAAAAAAAAATCTACTAAATTAAACTTTAAGGTTAGATGGTTGTAGAGCTAAATTCAACAACAATTAGGGGCGAAAGTTATGGTTTTATTTCCTTACATTGTCATTCAATGTCCCATTTAATTATTTTCACAGTATCATGCAGCCAATGCCAATTCCAAGCACAAGAGTCTCATATTATAAATTGTATAAGTCCATACCAATCTACGAAGTTATACTTTTAGTCTAGACGCTTATGAAGCTAAATTTGGCAAACATACAATAAAAAAAATTCCACGGTTTGACTGGATCTTAAAGTCAAGACCGATTTAGGCCCTTGTTTGGGGGTGGGTGGGTGGGTGTGGTGTTTGCTGCTGGGTTTCGGAGGGCTATGGGATGAAAATCCTCGTCTAATCATGGAGATGATATATAGAGCCAAGTTAAAATGTTGGAAGTGCATCTTAATGTCCGAGTATGATCTCTTGTACAATATCTACATATTTCATTAACTTGGTAGAGAGAAAGTTTTTGTATTAATATGCCATATGTATCGATCAATTATATATAAGTACTGATAGTATTCTTAAAAATTATCCATCATTATTGACATATATCATAGTGTTATTTATACTTACCAACCACATATTTATATAATGTACATATAGTGTATTATTATCGATTAATAATTTTTTTCCGAGGTTTGAGTTGTGAAAGATATGCATTTCTTCCTCACTCTCCTCAAGAAGCTGGAATCGAATGTATGACACAATCATGGAACATTCTGGGTAAGAATGTTGAAGGGAAAACATTTTCTTAATAGCTCTTTCTGGGAAGGAAAAAAAGAGCTCATGATTTCTGGGGGTGAAGTATATTGCAAGTTAAGGGACTAAGGTGACATTGTGAAAATACATGGTTAGCTTGAGATTCTAACCACTGAAAATGCAACTAATTGCCAGTTAGCATGGTGCGAGGAAACGGAGGCTATTACAAAACTCGTAGTCTAGGGACCATCCACCTACATATAATTCTATAATTGATTATGTAATTTATAGGATAATAGATCCAATGTATGACTACGTTTTCATGTTTATGATATAATTATCCTACATATCAAAAAAATTATACCGTACATATATATATATATATATATATATATGATACTTAGACATGTGAAAATCCTTGGCATATAAATCTTTAAATGCCTCAACTAATAGGAAAAGAGATTCATCAAACATGACAAGCCATATGTAATACTTAGTGACTAAAGGGACATTTATTTTAAGAATAGATGGTTAGCTTGAGATTCTAATTACTAAAATTGCAACTAATTGCCAATTAGCATGGTCTAAGGAAACTAAAGCTATTAAAAAAATTTGAGTCATGAACCATCAATCTACATATGATCCTCTCATGATTATGTAATGTATAGGATGAGCCAATGCATGATTGCATTTTCCAATTTATGATCCAATTATCCTATGTATCAAAAAAAATTAATAACACCTATGGATGGGTGATACTTGATCCATGGAAATCCTTTGCATCTAAATCTTGAAATGCTAATGCGCATATTGTGCTTTTACCTATTGCATCATAATTCACATGGTATATTATTACTACTAAAACTTAAAATTCTTCTTCAATGGATAAGGTAATTCCAGTTAGTAGATATAACTTGTATACAAATCTTACCACTTAGATCCCTAATGGATCAATAGGCACCTAATTAAACATAGTTAGATAATTCTGAAACTACTTTTTTATAGGTAAGATAACGAATCCAATCCATCTTGGATCAAGCGGTGTGAGTGTCTTCATATTTACACCCCTGCAGTCATCATGGATCTAAAGTTTCAGACACTAGAACTATAATTTGATGGTTTGTATAAGAAACTTTCCATACATATTATCTTTCCGTTGAATGTTTGAGATATAAGACAAAGTGTATAAATAGTGTTTTTTATATATGATCTCTCCATGTACTAAAACTTTAGGGGGCT
>JAMXBB010000009.1:69993462-70041889 GCA_024138015.1 Lumnitzera littorea | reverse complement strand
ACAAGTCTTATTGTCAATTTTATTTTTCTAAATATAAATTTAAAAAATAATTATATATGCATATATAGCTATATTGTACAATAAAAATAAGTTATATGAACAAATATTATTTTATTTCAATTTTGATCTACTAGATACGGTTGACGGACTTCGGACATGCATCTGCGATGGATGAAATAACGAGTACAAGAATTTAAAGTTATTCATTAATGGTATCTCCTATAATTAAAAAAAAAAAAAGTTATTAGTTAAAATAATGAATACAAGAATTCAAAGTTATTAGAATGGTATCTTCTATGTAGAAGAAAGTTATTGGTAAAATTAAAACTATCCACAAAATCATGATTCTTGCACTAAGCTATATTATATAAAATGTTTAGAGTTTTAAATTTTAATCGACGAGAGAAGAGATCAGACGAAGCATGAAAATAAAGATAAAGGTGCCCTAATTTGGCTAATGTTCTAATTTCATGAAAATGAAAAAAAATTTCAAAATAAATAAGTAAACGATAAATAACTACCTAATGCAAGGAAAATGTCATAAAGAAGAATGGACCTAGTAACTTAAATCTTTCTAACACGTTTCACCCTCCTTTTATTGTGCATGCTGTCTCACGAGCAAAAAGAGCTGCAGTGTCTCCATCAAGATTCTAGAATGTCTTAAAAGCCTTGCATGAGGCGGTATCCAAGCTATTGGAACTCCACTAAGTAGAAATTGATTCGAAGATGATCAATTTAACTTTGAACCTAAATTTGATTTGAAGTTATGCTCCATAACATAACCTTTAACTTGCTTAAGCTTATTAAGTTTGATTTTTTCTAACAAAATATTTTTCTTTCAAATAATGTGGTTCCAACTTTAGTAATATTTAAATTTTACTCAAGCTTGAATTGATTTGTTGAGCTAGTCAATCTAAATATCATGAAATTTGAACTCAATTTCATAAATTATTTAAGTTGTAAGAGCTTGATCTCCACTTGAGTATTGTTGAGTCAAACTTGAGTAAATATCCAACCAAACTCAAATAGTTTGTAAAACGATTTAGCTTTGTTGCCTTAAGGTTTTTGCCGGTATGAATTTGAGAGTGATTAAGCTTCACACAAGTGATAAAGCTTGCAAAAGAGAGCACAGTAAAGGGAGCAGTAGAGTATTATTTAGCATAGTCATTCTAATACTTTAGTCAGTTGAGTATTTGGGGAATAAGAGTGCTTGAGAACAGTATGTAGGCTTAAGTTGCGTGAAGTATCAATTAGTTTACTATTGGATAATAGTCTTGTATTTATAAATGAGTGTTGCTAGTAGTTAGAGAGGAGTTAGTGGATAATGCCTCATCCGCAAATGTTGGATAGTAGAATTATGGTGTTCGATGTATTCCGCATATATATGAGGTGATTATTGACCTAGTCTTTTAGTCTTATCCAGAGTCTTTTAACCATTAAAGACCTCTTATAGTTAGATAGGCAATGTTCTAAGCCTGAGCCGAAGGTGGCTTGTCATAGGTTGTGAGCCTTATCAGGTTGGGATAGGCCCGATAAGCCTATGTCAAAAAGGCCCTATCAACAAGCTTAGTTATGCTTCTATATAAACTTGCTAATCCTTTAAAGGATATAAGAACAAATGAGAATTGAATATGGTTTGCTAAAATTTTTTAACCAACTATTATATATTATGTTTGTAAGAAAAAGAAGTGGAATCTATTGCATTCTAATCAAAGGAAAATAGTATTTGCTCCATTCGAAATGAGGATATTTACTACAAGTAAGCTATGTATATGTGGCATGGAGTGAGTGAACTTACATTGAATGGATAAAATCTTTCAACCAAATTGGTAGGCTTTTTGTTCTAGTAAACAAGCAAAATTCTGAAGGACTAGTAGCATTTTGTGTGTTAGGCTACACATTAGAAGAACCAAAAATTGCGATGTGATTACAAGAAAAAGAATCATATAAAGGACAATCAAGAGAATCATCATTTTCTAAAAATGAGTTCTATGGAGGAAACAGTGTTTGATCTTTAGAGTGAACATCAAAAATAGAATTAAGTAAATTATGCTTTTGAAAAGGCAGAACATGTTCAAAGAAGAGGACATCTAGGTTTACAAAAAAGCTTATGAGTTTAAATGTCATACAAGTATATTATCATAAAGCAAATAAGAATCTTGATGAGGTGAAAAAATGAGTAATATTACCAACAAAGTTGACAACAACATCTCTAAACCAAAATCCTCCCTGTTGTTGATCCTCTAGCATTTCTGCTACTTTTGAACATAATCTAGACACTAAAGCTAAATTAGTACACAAAGATTTATTAATGTCATCTTGATTCATTTGAACATCAAAGGGAGTATTAGAATTTGGGCCTAAAGCAACACATCCCTAACTTGGACTGAGACAACTTGCAAATTTAGATACTTATTACTTCTTTTCTTTTGGTTTGTACCACTCAGGATATCTTATAATTTCAAAGCATCGATCAATTGAATGACTAGATCTCTTACAAGGTGCATAATTAACTTTTCCAATCACCCTGCCTCGTCTATCTAAACTTTCATTAGAAACAATGTTTCTACTATTTTTAACTTAAAAAGCTGCTATCTCTTCTCCAAAAATACTTACTAGTTTCTTCTATTTCTCAACCTAGTATACAAGATAATACTCTTTACTAATTGAAGCAATGAATTCATTCCTAAAATTTGACTTCTCACACTTTCCAAAGCTTTATTTAATCTAGTAAGAAATTGCATTAACTTGTTTCTATTCCTACTTCTTGGAATTTCCCAACAATTTGACATTGGCATGGAGCTAGACTTCCACAACAACATCAAGGAACACCACATAAGCTAGCTTGTTAATTGTACAACCTCTTGAGTCTATTATAATACATTGAGACAAAAAAAATTCCCTATCCAAAATTAATGATCTTATGTTCTAATCGATATATGAGATGTCCATTAGTTAAGCTAAAATGCTAAGACACATCACTTTGTAATTCTTGTACAAATTAAACGTACATAAATGCTTTGAGAAAATCTTTTGTCATTGAATAAAGGATCCAAAATTTGATCATATAATTGTAACAAATCAATTGAACTCTTGAGAGCCAAACAAATAGATCTACTTCTTCCTAAGAAGTTTGATCCATCAAAGACTACACTAGTGATTATAATGCCTAAATTATTTAAACTAGACAAATAAAGAGGATTGCTATCTAGCTTTTCTCCATTCATATTCATGTTACAAATGTAATAGTACAATATCAATTAGGAACGAAATGGAAACTAAATAGAAACTTGACAAAAATGAAGAGTTACAAATGAAAGGAATTGAATTACCTACTCTAATACTGTATAAATCAAGCTAAATCTACTATGGTCGAGAGCAATGTTGATGGAGACATGCAAAAAAAATGAATACGTGAGCAAAAAAGTAAAAAGCATTGTGCTGATAAATATTCTATTTACATAATACATAATGTAACACTTACAATAAAATTTAACTAATATAGAACTTTAATTGCAAGAATATCCAATAATAGTATAAAAAACAATTTACGCAAAACAACCACACTATATCCATACCATATCTCTACTTTTCGGTGTAAAATACTATTCATCTATCACATTAAAGCACCTCATATTGATGATTAACATGGCATCGCATCACTGTGAGGGAGATGACAAATATCCACTGCATGAAATGTCATGAGCACTCTTCTTTATCAAAGCTTATGTTTTAGGAGCTTTCTATGGTAACTTGATGTTGCCTTAACGTCATGGTAAATCAAATCTCATGCCATAAATGATACAACGAAAGCTATCAATAATTTTATTTCTTTTTTTTAATTTCGATAAATCATGTATGTCAATAGTAAAAACAAAGCTATTGACCACTTCAATTTTACTGTTCATGGCATATTTTACTGAAATCGAGTGTAATTTATAATGGTATTATGGTAACGTGATGTTATCATGAATTTTTTCAATGTTTTTATATATGATCAACCCAACTATTTAAGTTGTTTATTAATGTTATTTAAGGAGGATTTTTTTTTTACCTTAATGAACAGGAAAAAAAAAAAGAAGAAGAAGAATTTACCTTTTTTTTGTATTAGTAAGTGTTACTTTAAGCAAGCTCTCCTAATCAAATTATTTTTGCATTTATTAATTAATAAGCAATACCATTCATTTTTTAACAATTCAATTATTTTTGCAATTTAGAAATGTAACCGTTAAACCGATAATTATTTATAGATAGATTTCATAAACTTTTAAAATATAACTTCACTTACCTAAAACCTTTTGAAGATGTATGTATAAGCTTTAAATGGCCGCTAAATCCCCACTTGTATATTTTTTGAATTTATGAAGAGATAAAACCGTGTTTACAAAGTTTAAAGAATCCATGTATTTTTTCCATAAATATTTCATGAGGGAGAGGATTATTACGCCTTTACCACATTTTGGAGTTTCTGTCCAATTTCATCTCGGGGAACTTTGCAAAAGAGTTACTCTATATCTACAACGATAGTCAATTGAATCCCCCTCAATGTATTGGTTTAGCGATTTAAGTCTCTTAAATTTATATCAAAATCAATATATTATGTATAAGTTATTTAAATCCTTTTCATTTGTGTTGTAGTACAAACTAAGTCTATCTTTTAGTATTTCCATTGATGTATGTAAAGCTGAACACATAAAACTTGCATTTTATTATAACATAAATATATCAAACTTAAACCACACCTAAAACATCGAGGATCTAGTTAAATTTTGGTATGAGCATAGAGATTCAAGTGAAACTTTTAAAGTATAAATAAAATGATTAAATTTTGGTATAAATATAAATAATTTCAAATAAGTTTGACAAAGTTTAAATATATAACAAAATTGTTATCATCCATGTGGTTTTTCCTATAAGTAATTAATATCTTATGTTAAAGGTCGAACTCAACCTAACCTCTGTGATGATTTTATTACCATTTTCCTCTTGCTAAAGCTACAACTAACTGTATCGAATGAGATGTATAGACAGCTTAGTCTATACGAAAAAGCATTATCTTATTGACGTGGAGGTGTCCTAAATAAAGCGACATATATTACTCTTTTTGTCCTTGTTCTTCTTTCCCCTTTCTCTCCATATATAATATCCACGTTTCGTAGTAATGTTTTAGACGTTCTCAATTTGGAGAAAAGAGCCATTGTGAATGACATATCACCAGCATTAGGATGTGGTATTTATCTTTTCATAAAGACTGAAGTGTCAAATTCTTATACATTTTTACATTTTATTACAGTGGCGTGGTACTCCAGAAATCTTTTTCAGTTGATTGTGCTACGTCTGGACGGTATTAATTAAACAGGAGAGATTAATTAATTATACCGAGTCATAGCTAATTACTTTTAAATATGAATCTAATTGTTAAAGATTGCCAAGTACGAGTGCCGTAGTAGGTTTGTGGTTAGAATGACAATGTGATACGAGCATAGTAATAACATAAATAAATATGATAATAGAAACAGGAAATAAAATATGATAAGACAATATAAATATAGCTTGAATATGTTACGAATCAATTTACTGTGTAAAATAAATAATTATTTAGGGCACATAAGAATTCGAAAGACAAATCTCCACTCTGTTCTTCGAGTGTTCGAAGGGTGAAGGACGTACCTTTGGCGGTTGTTCCGACATAACCCTTTTTACAAAGTATGAAAATTCTATAAATAATATCACATTAACCGACACTACTTTTTTGCATGGGACTTGGCGGTGTCTTCGGCTTCTCACGGAAGACTTGAAGCAGAAAGCTCAACGATTAAGCTTTTGAAAAATATTTACATTATTTATTGAAGTGTAGTGCCTTTATCTGTAAAAGGGTATATTAATCAATTAATTTATAAAATAAAAAGAGGTGATAATTCTGAATAACTATCTTATTCATAAAAGCTACCGTGTGGACCTTTTTATTTACACAAATACTACCTTAGATATAATTTAACTTGTAATTATTTATACTTTTAATTTAATTATCCAGGATATGGATGCGGGTGCCTCTCAACTAATTGTTATCGAATTTTAATGAACATTCTTGCCACGTATTGAATCATAATTATAACCTTATAAAAGGAAAGAATAAAAAAAAAAAAAAAAACTTGCAAGGGTCTTCCTCGCAGATTAAGACACTCCAGGTTGTCCTGGACATAGACTTAGACTACGTCGTTGGTTTTTTCCTACGTCGATTCTATTCGTTTTGGAGTGCATAGCATGGTCCAATGGATGATGCCATGGAAAAGACACCAAAAGTGAGAAATTTCTGAAACGGAAAAAAAACTCGTAGATTGACCATACGGTTTACTCGGGTGCTATTGCACAATAATATGCAAATGAAAATATAAAAGATTCAAATTAAAAAAAATAATAATAAAAAGGTGATATTTGAAGAAATCTTTAGTTTTTGCGCACATATATGGCCTTGTGCAATCTCAATCAGTAGACTGGATCTAGCTAAGTATTTTTCTAGCGATTGGTGAGGAAAGGATAGAGTTGCTCATGGAAACATATGTTTGGTTTCGTCTAAAGTTTTGGGAGAATTACATATTAGGGAATCAAAGTTTCAAAATCAAGTTCAAGTTCTTCAAATAAATATCAGATGGTTTAAATAGAAAATCAATGTTATGTTGGATGGTTTAAATATAAAATCAAACTTTAACCGGTTAATAGAGGATTGATGCTATGATAAATGGTGCAAATAAAATATCAAAATTGAAATCAAATTATAGTTTTGATTCTCTATTTAAACCACTTATCATAACATTCATCCTTTATTCTAATTGATTGAAAATTTGATCATTTATTTAAATCACATAACGTAACCTTAATTCTCCATTTGAATCACTTAAAAGTTTAATCCTTTATTCAAATTGAGAGACCCTCATTTTAACAAGCAAGACATTAGCCCAGGAAAGTTAAAAACATTTATGAAAATTTACTTGTCGTGACTCGAAAAACACATTAAGACCACAAATTAGTAAAACGACCTAGAATCTATGTATTTGAATTAGAATTATTAAATAATAATGCAAGTTAAAAGTTAAAAATATTTTTAAATTCACTTGTTAATTACTGAAACAAGGAAACTATAAAACTTAAGATCCAATTTGACAAAATCTCGGACCTAAATTAATAATATAAAATTTTATAAAATAACAAGAGATAACACTTAGAAATAATAACTGACAAAATATATAAATAAGTTAACTAACTATAATAAAAGGATTCTGAACTCTCAAATTTAAAAAGCTCTCGTAATCAATTCATTTAGGCTCAAAGTCAACCATAAGACCCCAAAAGTCAATCAAAGAGACTCCATAAATTTAAATCTTGAAACGAAATATTAAAATATTAATATAAATTAAAACGATATAACTATGGTTCATTTCGTAAAATTCTGGAATATCGAAAAGCGGCGTGAAATATATAAAGAACTTAGTAGTGAATTGAGTAAACAAGAAAATTAGTAAATGTTATTAAAAAGTAATAAATAAAATATAACAAATAAATAAATAAATAACATGATAATAATAATAATAATAATAATAATTAAGTCAATCAATTGAACAAATGTTATAGAAGTTTTAGTAGAGGCTAATTTATAAAGCTCACCACTTAACTATTTAATATAATAAAATATACTATACTAATCAATAAACAAATCACAAAAATAAGGAGAGCTCATGGTTTGATAAAAACATAGATAGTTTGATGGTTTTAATAAAACAATGGATAGAAACCATAGATAGAACATAGTTTTGGTGAAAACCGTTCAACACTTGACATAAAGAAAAAAAGAATTTCAATACTTGTCTAACATGCAACTAACCAACCCACTCAACTCAATACCTATAAATACTCTTTTATTTCACTATTTTGTACTTAAGAAGTTAAGAAAAATTCATGAGAATTTTTGTAAGATTTTAGAGAAATATAAAGAAAGTAAGAAAAATTAGTCAATAATATGCAAGATCGGGGTTCACAAACTTAGGAGCAACTTGATGATAAGTGACCACCACTACTTGGACCTCTACCTAACATCCTTTTGGACCAACAAAACCACTACCACCACTACTCTTGCACTAGTGAGTTTGGTTTTATACTCGATTTTTAAAAAGTCGTTAAAAATATCAAATTTTATCTAGAAAAATTTATTCTTACATAATTTTAAGCGTATTTTCATAAACAATTATTATTTTTGACAAACTCTTGCATTTTATATATCACCCTTAAGAAATGAGCTACTCAAGATTGATTTTCGCTTTGATCTTTAGAAACCCAAATGATATAGTTTCTTTACAAAAATTTTTCTGTAGACATCCTATAATATATATAAAATTGCTATATAAAAAGTTCTACAAAAACTTACTATTTTATTTGAGTAAATTTTTCATTTATGAAAAAAACTGATAAGTTAAGATTTAGAAGAAATTCCCTATTTTTCAACATATTTTGTTCAAATCTAACCACTAAACATTATTTAAGTGAATATTTATTATATGCAACATGTTGACCTTAATTTTTATTTTAGTGGAAATAAAAGATTTTATGAAAAGATAGCTTTTCAAAGCTAAACTTGATAATTTTACTTAAATGCTTATATAGATTTTTCACTAAGTTAATAAATTGATTATTTTTATTAAAGATCCTTAGAAATCAATAGTAAATCGAAAATTTTGGCTATTGTACATGAAATTTATTCACCCTAAAACCATGATTTTTTAGCTTAGTACATGTATTTTAGGTGCAATAGTTAATTAAGTGTGTCTAATATTCTTTTTAGTTGAATTTCGGGTTGTACATGTCGATGTGGATGAGTTTCCAAACTAAGTGAGTCGATATCAGTGGAGTTTTGGCAAGGTTGGGTATGAACAAAGTAGAGAAAAGTGTGAAAAAAGGAGTTTTTAGTGAATTGGGGTAAATCTAATGCTTGTAAAAGGTGCTATAGAAGTTCTATATAAGCTAGTGAAAGAGTTGGTAGCTGTAGAAGGTTCTGTAGAAGTTTCTGTAGCTACTGGTGCAAATTGTTGACCTATAGAAGATATTGTAGATGCTTTCTTGATTAAGTTGACTATCATATTATAACAATAGAAACTTCAATAGAAGGTTTCCTAATGTAGAAAGTATAATCAGAATTCCTATAGAAGGTTATGTAGAAAGTTTATATAATATGAAACATGAGTTAAAACAAGTAGAACCTTGAATAGAAGGTTTAATAGACAAAGAATATGACTAAGGATCTTAGTAGAGGTTTGATTAAAATGTACTACACACCTAATAAACCCTAGTTGAAGGTTATGTAAAATGTTTCACATCAAAGAGTATAAGTTAAAATCCTAGTACGAACTTAAGTAGAAGGTACCATACACTTAATAGACCTTAGTAGAAGGTCAAAATAATATATGTAAAAGTAATAACCCTTAAATACCCATAACCAACACATAGGGCATAGTAAAAGAACGCTAAGCCAAAACAAAAATACAATACTTAAAACACTCTTACTCTAATGAAAGTTATTGAAACTGAAATAAAATTTGTAATATAGGGACTATCGATGACAAAAAGATTAGGGCATTTGAGTTACAAGAGCAAATAGGAATCCATGTAAGTAGGATCTATGCTTAATGGCATTTCGGAGTACTATATAAAAGTACTTGGAGACTGATGTGTATACTTCTTTGTAGTTGTACAGTAACTAATTGTGACCATGCTACGTATGTGTTTAGAAACTATGTGCTAAATTATCTTATTGTTATGTTATATGTGTTGATTGCATTGCTATGTTTACTTCTTGAAGTAAGTGTTTGCAACTACTTAGTTACCCCTAAAATGAACTAAGCTAAACTTAGATTTAACCACTAACCGATCATACATTACAACTTACTAAGGGAAACGATTAGGATTATCAAACCAAACACCAACCCTTCAATGAGGTAGCAGAAATTGGCCTTCCCTCACCCTCAAGGACCAACTCAATGATAGGAGAGGAGGTTGGAGTGAGGTTAGGGGTGTTAGTTCAAAGAGGTCTTAAGAAGAGCAAGCTCCATTGTATAAGCTTGAGTTTAGTTGAGATCTACTTAGGGGCAAGCCTCCATCTTGTTAAAACTCCTCAACCAAAGTTAAAGTATATATCAATTTCTCTAACTTCACAACAGACTGGACAACGTCATACAGATGACATATTCTTGTTACATTGCATTGCATTAACTTTGCTTGATTGTTGTATTATGTATGCTTTTGTCTTTGTCTCCATCCCCTTACTAAGCAATGCTTGCTCATTCCCCCATAGTTCTTTTGTAGGTCTTAGAAAATAAACACTAAGACCCCCAATCCTTAATTGTACAAAAGATGAACAACAGGTCTGGAATGAGAAGCAAATTGATTGGAATATTTTTTTTGTCTTTGTTTTGTAGTCAATTAAACAATTTAAATAACCTAAACCAACTTGTAATATTGTATTTATTGTAAAAATGATTTTAGATTCTTTCATAAATTTTCTTATACAAAAATTCTACATATTTTTCAAACAAATTATATTAATCAAACTTCTTCTTTTTTTTTTTTTTTGAAATATATGAAGCAAATGTCTTTATTTTACTTTAGCTATTGAACTAAAAATGCTTCAGAGTTGTTTAGTTGTGTTTGCCTTGTGTATATCAAGTCTATGATAGCAGCTAAGTGATTAGCTTTTATCATAAATTGGTATATACGGTGAAATTGTTACAACTTTATTGCTCTCGGGGCGTAACACGAACTTAACTGCGAATGTTGATACTCTTATACGTAATTTTCTCGTAATTTTTTTTTTCTGTTTTGTCTTTTTAAAATGTTAAAATCACAAAGTGAGCTTTAAGTGATTGTTTAATATATTACACTCAAAGTTTGAAGTTGCTAAAATAACTACATGATTGAACCGTTATTTATCTAATTTTACATTTGAAGTTACTAATTTTTATATTTGATTGGATTTTCAATTATCAAATTTTCTACTTCTAGTTGACACTAAATTTTGGACAAAGCCCAATAGCCCATAGACCAAGACTACATTAGCTAAAAACCACTCTCATTAGAAGTAGGGGATGCACCCAACCCCGAATAACGTCCTTAGGGCCCTAATTACTAGCTAGCCATTCCTCATCTTAGTGTAGTGCAACCATGGTCTATGCCTCTTATCCAGCCGATTGATATATAAATTGAATGATCTCATACCTTACCTGGCCTGAATGCCAATACAAGGAAACATCTATCATCACAGGATCAAAGGAGGTGATATGTCAAGCCTACCTCCACAATCCCCAAGGGTTCTAGGCTAGCTACTCCAATTGATCATGCAACATTTACAAAGCATTGAATACAATGTGATACTTGACTACCCATTCCATGTCAACCAACATGGCCTAAGTGTACATCATCACTCTATAACACCAAGGACAAGACATGTACTAGTCTCAAAGGTACTTATTCCTTCTTCCAATGTCACGAAGTCTTATCAAGGCACTTAAAACCTAGAACCAAATATTTGAATTTGGTAAAAATTACGAGGAAGCATTCTATAAAAACTTCCCCAAAAATCATCTATAGGTAACAATGAATCCTCTAATTCTCTTTGAGGCTTTGAGGTCTAATTCTCTCATTGCACTGCACCTTACACATGCAATCTCAATAATTCTTCATTAAATTCTCTCATCTCTAATAATCTAACTCAGGTATTGGAGTGGTAATGTCGAACAATCCCTCAACATAATAACCCACCTCTTGTTCATTTTACAGGAAGTTCCTCTGACCATTTGGGCCTCCCTAATAGAGCCCATTCCTCCCTAAGAGGCCTAAAGATTCTATTAGCTAAAGATCTAAGATGATACTTCTATTGAATTTGATAAACATGACAAATAAATTTTTTATTGATGATAGTATTTACCAACCTTAAATTTCAAAAAGAAAAAAAAGAAAAACCTAAATTTCACATAATGATATCAGTTCTCCCATTTTTCTTTTATCTAAATTAAATATATATATATCAATGTAACCCTTGAAATTTTATGTATTAACTATAGTTGTAGAAACTATTAACTGCGATAATGGTTGTATTTAACTCTTACAATAACAACAAAAGCTACTGTGAAATTCGTATTTATTCATAACAATATGACTTTTTATGAAAATTTTGTTTTATAAGGAAGAAGTTAAGAATTGCAATAACATATATAATCATTTTCATTGATCTGGAATATTTCAATACTTTATGTAGGTACAAATGATGTTACAACAAAGTAAATGGGCTGATGTTGTTTTATAGTGTATTACAAAGCTGTAATTTCACATAGGGAAAGGAAAATGGTGGTGCAATTTGACTAAGAAGATATGAAATGATATTGATCATGGTATAGGTCAAATATATGTGAGATTTTGATGGGAAAAGCAACCACCATTTAAGAGACTTCAAACCCTAGCATTGCAATTGTGTACCTATATTACCCTTAAAGGTTGTATGGTTTTTGCAGAATATTAAGTTAATTATAAGTCACTAACCAATCATTAATTTCAAATTATAGATGATTTATCTTGACAAAATTAGTGATTCTTCTTTCTTTAGGGAAAAAGGAAAAAAAAAAAGAATACTATTATTATATGGAAGGTATCTCATAATTCATATTGCTATAATACTTTTATAAAATTTTAAGTTATGAAATTATATGAATGCATTTAAACTTTCATTATTCAATTTATAAAATAATTATCATGTTTATTTTAATATGGTAGCACAAATAATAATCTCCTAATAAGATAGACTAAGTTCTAATGTTGTGAGAAATTTGTTGGTAGAGACTCTTACTTAGGCTTGGAATGTAGGGCTATGTCTACAAAACAAAGCGCCATAAGGGGGCATCAAGATTATTTGGTGTGACTACTCCGATACATAAGCTAATGTGGAATTATAAAGGGAGAGAGAAAAAGCTAGGAGGCCAATGTATGTGTGTAAAAGTGTGTCTCCAACTTATAGAGTTTAGGGAGATATATCTGCAAAGCACATATATCTATATCTTACCTAAATAGAAAGTTATACTTTCCTTGTTTAGATACAATCTGAGATCCCTAAAGCTAACCCAGTAAGTTTATAATTCCCACAAGTCAATATATCTATGGTGTGCTCATAACCATCTATTGTTCGAGCTTCCTAGACTAACCTAACCTCGAACATGGATGCCACGAGTCAAGATTAAGGCTAAAGAACCAAGGTCCCAATGTGTAATAGGTCCAACACAAAGTGAAGCTCGATCCTAAGGTGGAAATCCAAAACAGGCCAGGACTTAAGTTCCAATAGATTGGACAAGGGCTAAAATAGGCCAACCTACGGTCCATGTGTGTTGGAATGGGCTTTGACAATTCATTATTCAAAATCACCTTTCCTCAAAGTTATAACATGATATAATTATAAAAAAAAGAAAGGTAAAAATAGTTAGTGTACTTATCTAATACAAACCTTCTTCTTTAAAGAAAAAAGGATTAAATTAGGTGAATTTAAATACTATATTAACACTCTATAGATATGTAATAATTGTCCGTATTATTGCTCGGTTTGGAGAACGTCCATCCGTCCGAATCTTTTCAAGGGTATGACGTATTGTATTATTGATCCAATGGATCACAAATCAAAGACTTCGAGTCTTCGAACATAAAGTTTGCTTTTTGTAAAAGTTGTTGACTTTTTGATTTATTGTCTCAAAGAGATGATTTGCTGGAAAGCCGGGGAAAATTACATCAAGTTAGGACTGGATGTATATAGAATAATTTATATCTTCTATCTATTGTTTGATATATAGAAAACGGAATCAATATACCTTTTGTATATTTTTATAGATAGTTTCCAATATTTTATGTGTTAAGAAAGTAAATGATAGAAAACACCAAATTTTACCTACAGCGACTGGCGACTATACGAGTTTTATACTGCTTCTAAGTCGGATTAATCTATGTCCAAACTCTTAGTTTTGCAAGCCTTTATACTATCTTTATCTTTTCT
Source organism: Lumnitzera littorea (assembly GCA_024138015.1). Taxonomy (NCBI): domain Eukaryota; kingdom Viridiplantae; phylum Streptophyta; class Magnoliopsida; order Myrtales; family Combretaceae; genus Lumnitzera; species Lumnitzera littorea. Next base: position 70,027,818 of record JAMXBB010000009.1, on the reverse strand, counting down.
TTCCCCTCCCCTTTCAATAAGTATCAACGAGCGGTACTAGATCGAAAGGTAATGTATAACATTTCAAATTCAATATGTTGATTTTTACTAAAACTTCGGAAAGGTAATGTCTTTGAAGGCAGACCGAAAGGGTACTATATCCGGTGGTCGTCAGGAGTGACACTTAATATCACTGGGTGGAATTCATATCTTATTTCATATAGATTGGTATTAGTCTCAAAAAAATATATAAAATTGAATAGAAATCCAAATGGTTAATTTATGATACAACAAAGTTCATTCAAGTCATATCGTAATTTTCTAAAAAAATTATATATATTAATTAAGTAAAAGTAAAAAGTAAAGACAAATTCGAAAAAGAAAAATAGTAAATATTAAAAAAAAAAAAAATGCCATTCCAACCATCTTAAGATTAAGGTTAAGGGTAGCAAGAGCAACCACTTTAAGCCAATCAGGTCACCATCCACTTAAAAAAGGGTGGTTCAACCGACTGACGAAGGTGTGCATCCACCCACCGTCACTAGGATTTGAAACAAAAAAAAAAAAAAAAAAAAGGAAAATGAAGCAAAGTGTGATCCATCTTGATAAATAAATTAGAATAAAATTACCAAGATCCTTGAGTTGGCTGGAGAGACAAGAGACAACAATGAGCATAGAACTACAAACTTCGCGTTTGGCGATCAGCTGTTGACATTTAACTTCTCGAACACATTCATTAAGAATTCTTCTGTTTTAGCAAAGGTTATCAATTTCTATCTCTAAATATCTAATAGTTCTTTTATAATGCCTTAGAACACAGGTAGTCTTTCATTATATATTAACTAAATGAGTAAAAGAACAATTGATTTCATGTGAAACCAGATAATTACAAGGCTTTGGATTGTTGATATAAGGAGATACACTAGCTTATCAGTTTCGATTTCAAAGTGGAATGATGATTATAAATTGATCTTGAATGTAACCCAAACTATAGATTTATGAATATTATGTTTAATAGTAAGTCAATGTGTTTTAAGGGGGAAGTTGGTAATTTGCATTATCTATTTTGTTTGGATCATAATGTAATTGAATAGTTTACGGAATCATGAACTTAACAGTAAGAAGTATATTAAAAACATAAAAGGAATGGATGAATTATGAGCATCGGAAGTCCATAGTTGAGGTGTTGAAGATAAGAAAATCCAACTCATAACAAAATATATTATGTGTATTTGCTATGCATGTTCCCTTTACGTAATTTATATTATCAGGACTATTGCTTGGAACCATGTACTGAAAGTCTTGAAAGTCCATTGTTAATCCAAGTGAGCACGTTTTTTCTGCTTAATAGATTGTCGACCACTCGCTCGTATTCTCTGGAGATTGCCATGCTTTATGATATTGAGATTGCTTAGCATATGGAGATTACTCTTGGCTACTAGTTTGAGCTATTGATATTGAATATAGATACTGGCATATTGAGTGTTCAAACCGCCGGTAATAACAAGCAAAGACTCGGCACCTATTTAAATAATTCCACATGTAGTAATAACTGGCCACACACCACACACTATGTAGTATCTCCAAGTGCATAATAAATGCGGCTCTACTGAGTCTTTGCTACATCAACCACAAATCAATAACGGAGACCACCTACCAAAACAACCAATGATAACCACACATAAAATCAGCAAAGTGAACATAATAGATGCTGGAATCCGAACTCCAAGTACATCAATTGTTAACCTAATACATCACATCCTAAACACTAACGAATCCCAAACCTCAACTCCTCGTAGTAGACATACACCATACCATCTCCTACTGTACACGAAATCATAACTCAGGTTGTCATAATGATCAACACTCTTAGAAGTACTTACTTCTCAAAAAAAAAAAAACAAAGTCCCTGTAAGGTGAGTGCAGTGGCCAATTCATGGTATACCATAATCACATGAGCATGATAATGCATAAGGCAATCTCACATACATTTGCAAAGTAATAAATGCATAAACATCCAATTATTATCTTTTAATTTTAGTTAGTTTTCGCGTCTCAAAACTTGGGATATCTCATGAACTTAAGTCACACACACACTTACAAAGACACATATAATAATAATAATAATAAGGCATTAAGCACTCCCCAACACCTCGCAGTCCATGAATCAAATTCTATAATTTTGCTAAATCCTTTTAGTATGCAATTCCACTTAGAAGACTACTACATGCTAATCATTGGGATGTTAACTCAAGATCATCAATACTCCTATTCCTTCTCATTATGTCAATACGGTTTAGTTCATTTATTCATTAGCTTAAACAAACATAAGCAATGGATATCGTATCCATGTACCTAGTATAGTCAGCTAGGGTAATCCTTAGTACACTCTGGTTTATGATCAAAGAAGCTATAGTTCATGAAATATTAGAACCTATTTTTGAATTGGATTAATAGTTTAATGCTAAGAGGTTAAACAAAAGTTATTGTATGTTGGCGTAGTGTCACCATCCTACTAGTATTTTTTCATTGTTTCGATGGTGAAACAAGTGGAGAAAGGGAACGTTTTGTTCCCAAAATCACTTGAATTGACACTCCCACCTACACCACCCGCCCCGCCCCCTGCCTTTCCTAATCCCCTGTGCTAATGTCTAGTTGGCTTCCCTTACACCTCTTTGATGGTTCAAAAGTTTACAAATTCTGCATACTTCTTCCTATCAAAACAAAGCAGAAACACTACAAAACCATTAGCCTAAACTCCAAACCGCTCAACAACACTTCAATAATGAAAAATCATATCCAAAAAGTGATCTTCTAACATCTTAACTCCTAATAACACAATTTTCTAACAAGATTTGCATCAAAGCAGAAGCCTTGAAGACATATTAGATTCTTGATCTTCTTGCATAATTCTTCATAGAAATGATGCATGCTTCTACTAAAACCTTCAAATTCTACAACTTTACATTACAAACAACACCAATCCATCAAAATCATACAAATCCTTACACATACTATGAATGCTTGCATCTAGGAATGATGTTATTTAACCACCTTTGCCCAACACTCATGAATTTAGTAGAACGAAGAAAAGCTCTACTTACCTTTGTTTGGTGTGGCGTGCAAGGAGAGGGAGTAACTATTGGTGGCAAGATAATATGTTAGAAAAGGGAGAGAGAAAAAAGTAAAAAGAAAAGGAAGGAACATATCTTCTCAATGTGAAAAGATAGGATTGACTTAAGGTAAAATGACCATTACCATCCTACCCTCAAGTTTTAAAGCATTTTACCAATGATGATAATGCATTTTCACTAAAGCATTGGCAATAAGGATGTAACCTACTTCAAGTTAGAGCTAAGCTATTTTACCTTAGAGCAACCTATTAAGGTTAAATCTAGCCACTCTTACAAATCATGACGTAATAATAGCAATAAGTCAAAATCTAAAATGCTACTTGTTAAAAGAGCTTGAGACAACTCGTATTCTACTCTACAATCTGGATTCTTAAGTTTAAGTCTCTATAGCCTAACCCTTGAGTTTAAACATTTAAATTATAAGGCAGAGGCATGAATAGTTCAATGGTTGCCAAATGAAGTAACTACTTAAGTGGCTCTTGTCCTCATATTTATGAGATGTTGTAATTAATAAAGCATCACATATCCATGGCAATTGAACTACCTCTAACTACCCTTCTATAATAGTTATCTCCGTGTTTTATAATGCATATAGTAATACTTTCTACATCCTCTATACACTCTTACTACCTACAAGTTACTTACCCTCTTTATCCTTAAATACCCAACTAACTTAGATATTAGAGTAGCTATACCAATCAACCTCGGAACCCCTAAAGCCTAACATGTTTTATTTTGTAGGCTTAAACACTTACCTTAACTTCCAACAACAACATTTTGGCATTGTCTGTGTTCAAATCCCTACTATAGTAGCTAGAAATAGAATGACAAAGAGTGCTATGAGGCCAGTACCTCCTAAACACACCAAAAGGATTGTCAGCAACATTAAATAAATGATGATCATCTTACTAAGTTAGAACAACTTTGTGCTAATACTTAGTGAGACAAAATGAAGAAATAGCTTAAAGAATAAAGAGTCATTAACACTAGCGCGCAATCAAGTATTGTAGACTAGAGGTAATGATAACAATGAGGCCATTGATGAAGACTTGAATAATTCTATTCCTTCCCTATAAGAAGGGAATACTAATAATCAACAAGAACAATGATCACTATTCAAAATGCATAATTTGAACCAACTTTAAAACCCATACTTGTGCATAAATTTAGGCAAAAGTTAATTAATTTCATGTAAAAATGGAGTTCATGCATAAAATGGACTAAGTAGATCTAAATTATTTATCATACATGAAAAAGGTTAATATTTGGTTGAAATTAACTAAATTTATCTCGTGTATGTAGGTGCACAAATGCTACAATGCCTTAGTAGCCCCTACCGTTATTAAGAGGCTAAGGAATGAAGAAATATAGGAATTTGGCCTACTGATTGATCTGTAGCCATGCTATCGATTAATTGGTATGCCTTGAAGCATCAAGGACGAACCTAGATGAGTAAGCAAGACATGAATAGAAGCGACCAAAATGGGTTCATATATACCAATCAATTAGTAGTATAGTATCATTAGGGTTTTGACAAAACGTGTTGGCTCACTAATTCGCTCATGACATAGTGCCGACGCATGTCTACTAATCAATCAATAAACCCTATTACCAATAAATCGATAACTTAAAATTATAAATAGATCTTTTTCTTCATTTTTAAGTAGTGTAGCCATTTAAGATAGGGTTTTAGGATAGAGTTGCACCTTATTTTCTCTATGTAGACACCTAGTTTTTGTTGTTTTTTATTTTAGTATTTTTATTGGGCTAGGTTTTAAAAATAATAATAATAAATAAATAATAAATAAAAATGAAAATTGAAAAAATAAGAAAAAAAAAATAAAAATTACATGTTAAGTCGTGTTAAGTCGTATTAAGTCAAGTTGTGTCAAGTCGTTTAGGGTCGAATCAAATAATGGTATACAATCAATTTAATAAATTCTAAGTGTTAAAAAATCGAGCTTCGTTAAAATATTTTTTAATCCAATTTGATATAAAGTGGATTTTCATCTAATTTAATTGAGCTAAATAGATTTAGGATTTATTAAATGGGCTAGTGTGTGTTTTAGGCTAAATCAAGATGGACTGAATTAGGCCTGAAAGATAAAAAGCCCAGATTAATATAGAGTTTCTAAAAACTAAATTAAATCTTTAATGAATCCAAATGGAGTATGATCTTATCTTTCGTATCTTGAATTTGTTAAGATTAAATTTGTATCCTAGAAGATTTAAAAGATTCAATTGTGTGGCTTATAAATAATAAGTCAACGATAACGTTTGGATATGCTTTTAGAATCCCCAACACACATTACTACATATTCTTGTCCTACATTCACAAACATAAGCCCTGATCACACCTTCTCCTACCACACAACACTTCGCATACTCACTGAGCACCCACTTCATGCTAACACCCACTACAGCACGTCCTATCGTCCCCAACATACTGTTGTACGCCTGATCACCATACGCTATACAGTGCTCACTCATTGATTGTACAAAGACACACTACACAACACTTACTCACTGATCGCACGAAGATACACCATATGTAAACCTCGCAAATTTACCCTTTTAAGTACAAAATCAAACCCCTAAACTATAAATAATTTCTTAAAGTCAATAGAGTCAGTGAGATTTAAAATCGATTAAAATCTTAATTCAAAACCTAAAGTGAATATTAAAAACCTTAAATTATCAATTGAACCTCTAATCACATATGAAGACCTTAAAACCTTAAGTATATATAACTGCAAAAGTTGACCTCGAACTTTATCAAAACCCTAAAATAACAACCAAAGATTTAATCATATAGAAAACTTTTATACCTTAAAGGTATATAAACACTAGAGATTGCGCTCGAAAGTGATAAAACCCTAAAACTATAACTTTAAGGATATAAAAGCACTAATTAACCATAATTTACTCTAAAACCTTAATTGATAATATAACCTTAGTTTTATAATAAATCATTGTTAAAAGATTAAAGATAACTTTTAATCATTTATAAATACATATAATACTAAAGTAATCTCTTAGAAACTAAGATATTGCATTATAGATTACATCCATCTCCAAAGTATATAACTAGGTTAGTATTATAAGGAGTTAAGTGTTTAAATGATGTTTTAATAGGTATTAGTACCCTAAACAACATATTTCATAATAGTTACACTGAGTACCATACTAAAAAATGTATATATGATATAAATACTTAGAGGCATATTTCATTAATCATTCTTACTAATCATTTCAATCAACTCTACATTTCCTTTCAATTCCTTAATTTTTCTTCTAAATTTTCCTTAATTATCCCATTATGTACACACAAATTTCACTTAATTTCAAAAAGTTAACCAAGTCAACATATTGACAAAGTCAACAAACATGTCATTGTCATCTAGAGCATTCTTCCTCTCTTTTTAACTTTCTACACATTTTTTTGTCCAATTTTGCCCCCATTTGTGCCCTCCACTTCCCCATCCCTTAGACCCACTTGTTTTCATCTTTCTAAACACAAAAACAAAACAAAGTTCTTCCTCCTTCCTCAAAACTGTGAGCTTCCCCTTTTACTTTGTCTCTTTTAACTCTTCCAATTTCACTTTCACAACTTTACCTACTAACACAAACCAATAACACATATATACTAGCTTTCCTTTTCATATAACAAGCAAGAGAAATGTATATTGGTGTTTAATTTCTTAACTTATTTAGTAGTTAGATGAATATGCTAAGTTAGTGTAGTAAGCTTATGTAATATGTCCATGTGTTATTGGTAGTAGAAAGCCCCATATTTATGTTTAGAGTGTAGAAATACTTGGTTATATATGTAGAAATACCCATGTACATACATCAAGTGAGTATATATGAAGTGTACATATTTTGGTTTTAGTGAAACCCATAGTATAAGTATATAAATCCTTAGCTAAATGGAAAGAAAAACACATATACATATACTTAAGCATGGGAATACAAGAATATACTTAAGGGATACATGTATGGGTACTCTTGTACATAAATACCCATTATGTACATAACCTAAAAAGAGGTACATACTAACTAAACATACATATATCTTGCTAAATAAACTCTTAAAGTGCAAAAATATGGGTTTGGTGAAGTTTTCTTAAGAGGGTATATAAGGCATACAAAAATACGTATAAAAATACGTATATTACCATATGTGTATATAGGTATGTGTATTAGTATACGTATAAGTACACAAGTATACATATTAGTATATTAGAAGTATAAGTATATATATAACATATGTGTAAAGTATATAAATACATAAGGATAAGTATACATATATAATGGATGATGTAAGCAAATGATGATGTAAACAATGACCTAATCAAATGATGACATAAACCATTACATAAGCAAATGATAACATAAGCCATGATATAAGTAAATGATGACATAAGCCATGACATAAATTTCTAAAATAATAAACCATAAGATCATTTAAGTATAAGAATTAATAGCTAATTAAATCATTAACTACTAAAATAGAACATAAAACTAGCCAATTGGAATAATTAAGCTCCAATGGTTAGAATTTCAATAAATTTATTCCATGTCGTAAAATACGGGTCTTAACGTCTAAAACTGACATTATCGTGTGAACGTATGTCCAAAAACGATAAAAAACGACTATAAATTCGTAAATATTGAAAATAAAATGAAAAAGTTACATACGATTAATAATTAGGTTTAATCAAATAAAAAACTGATAGTAATCTAAGTAGAATTAGGAAGATAGATATTTAGAACCGTTAGTTAATTCAATTACTTATTATCCCTATTATCTCGTAATGATTAGGCGATCCTTACGAGGGCGAGGATTTTCTTATCGATTATTACGACTAGAGTAAGTCGTCATAGTTAGGTGAGTACTCCCGATGACTCTATAATTGTTTTGTATTTGTAGTTAGTACACTTAAATTAAATAGTAATAACTTGATGCGTGGGGATTCGGGATATGCGTGTATTTGATATTGATTGCTTATTATGAAAAATATTGTTTAATACAATAATTGAAGCTTTGATTGTATGATTGATTGTTTGATTGTTACTTGATTTAGATGGTTTGCTGATATTGATTGATCATCACATAATTTGACTTAATTATATTTGGCTTATCTTAAATTAAAAGGGCCATGCATTATCCATGAATTGCATTACTTATTCTGATGGTCTCTTCATGCGGAGGTAAAGAGAGACCTTGCAGAGGTTGTTTATATATATTAAAGTGTTTCTGTATGGTGCACTCATACAACATGACCTTACCCGAACCTACGAGCTTACTAGGCGATGAAGACGCCAACCGTATAGTTAAGGGTCAAGTCTAGAGATCTCTGTTGTAGGATGTGAGTGTGGACTACGAGGGCCACCTCACAGTTAGGCTTGGGATTTTGTGTACTATTAAACTTCTTAAAAATGGAAATATATTTTACGAATTACGAAATTCACAGTTATGGGGAAAAAACCCAAGTGCTAAAGCCCAGTCATGATTGATGCCGATGTATCTCCAACCCTTATCTCAGAGGGCATTAAAATCCGATATTATATACAACATTGGTCAACTGCATATATTATTTGGCATACTGTATGTGCATACATTCATATGATTGTAATAATTTGTTTAATAACTTACTTGTCAGTATAATATGAGGGATAACTCACTAAGCTCTTGTAGCTTACCCCCTAATAGTTTTCCTTTTGCAAGATGATAGATAATCGGATATGGGTTAAGAGCCAAGCGTTAAGTGCAAGTGTTGAGATGTTTTAGAAGTTAGAATTAGAGAGAGATTGTTTAGTTCGTGTAAAACTTTAAATGTAAATACTACTTATATATTTAGATTTAGTAACTTCAATAAGTTTGAATTTTAAGTTTATTCTCTTTGATCTTATCATTTGATAAGACATATCGATTCTCTACGGTTCTGAGGAACAGTGAGATATTGGATATCCATAGTTATTTGATATCCATAATTATTTATATCTTACAATATGTTAATTACTTAACAATTCAACAACCTTAGTAATTAGTCTTTTAGAGTCTTGTAATCTCTAACTTGCAAGGTGGTTTTTATATCATAGGTACACACATGTTATAGAAATTTTAGATAATCTTACTAAGCCCTATTTAAGGTTCTAACACCATATATGATCACGACTAACACACATAAATGCACATCAACACATACTCATAAGATCACTCATTGCAGCTGCACACACTTCACTGGGTCACTACTTGATACGCCTGCACTCGATCACAACACTCACCATCCTACACACGACAACACTCACTGCACACTGGCACTTGATCACTAACATATGGTCACTCACTCACACACACAAACACGATCGATGTTGTATGCCGCACACAATCACTTGCTCACACACACGAACACAATCACTTAAGCACATACATAAACACGATCTACGTTACACGCTGTACACAATCACACACTATACTGATGCATGCCATACACGTACGTGATTCACTATTGCATACATACAATCAAATTCCACACTGAGTACATAAACTTAGTCCAAACAATAATGATACGGTCAACATAAACATGCCGATCATGCATGAGTCAATCCGTTTAGGTGACAAAAAATTATTTTCTTTAATTAATTATTTTTTTGTTAGTTAATTAATTTATTTTACTAATTTGTTTTCTTTAGTACAGGTTTTTTATATTTTTTTAATTTTCATATCGTTTTGCTATATTTTTTAGATAATTTTCATTTTCTTGATAAATTTAGTTAAATTGTATTTTTAACCAAAATTGTATATATTTTCTCTAAGATTCATATCTTTGAAGAAAATACGTATCTAAGGTATATATCTTGGTATATCTTGCACATAGGATTTAGGAAAAATATTTTTTTAACACATAGTGATTTTTTAAATATATATATATATATATATATATAATATCTTAACTGGGGTTTTTCAAAAAGATTTAGTTAGTTAGTTTTTTTTTTTAAATAGATTTGTGAAATTAAACTTTTTAGGGTTTTTTTTTAAATGATAAATTGTTAAATAAACATAAATCCGACTCGATTTTCAAATTACTAAATCTTTTCTAATGAGAACTACAATTGATTTGTTCCTAACTAGTAGATACGTAGCTATATTCGAGACAACAGTAAAATTTGTAAAATATTTTATTTTATTTTCATTTTTAGGGAAAATTCGTATTAAAAAAAATTAAAAATTCATTTTTGTCCATTTTTGCATATTTTCATATTTTTAGAAAAATTATAAAATAAAGGCACATTAGTTAGTTTATTTTAAATTTTTACATGATAACTTAATCTTAATAGGATTAACTCCCAAGTTTGAATTTTTTGATTTAATTTTCTAAAACAATAATTTTTTTAGAATATTCATAGACTGATTATTGAATTAAGGTTTTTCCACTTGAAAACCCCTAATTTGATTTTTGACGAATTTAATTGGTTAGCAACTTTAATTTTTTTAAATTTTTTAAAAAATATTTTTTAAAGAAAAATATTTTTCATTAATTTTATATCGAGTATTTTATATTAAGCAAGCTGGGTTTAATATAAATTAAATTAAGGAAAACCGAAATAGAACTCTACGCTTTGTTCTTAAAAACTCGAAGTGATATTTGATGCTTGTTTAACCATTTCTTCAAGTTTTATACATCTTTACTTAATCTAAACTTGTTTTCATCTTTATTTTCATCAACTTCTTCAAGCCTTTCTTGCTTAATCGCTAGTCTACATTTCTTAATTGTTTATGGAATTTTCTAATAATTTTCATGTTTCATGTTGATGTTATTATTAATACCATGAGTGGTTAAATAGTTTATTGTGGGTTTGTGATAATTTTAATTATTGTAGTTGGTGAAACTTTGTAGTTTTGATAGAAGTATGGTGTTAAAACGGGATTTTGACATTTTGTACTCCATTTTATGTATTTCAAGAGTTATAAATGATGGTTTTGAAGGTGCTTTTGTGATTATGAGATCAAAAGGAAATTAGTCATAGGAATCTTTTGAAACTAAAATGGGTTTTCATAATCATGAGACTAAAAGGAGATTCATTAAGGAAATTCCTACATTCATTAGTGGTGTTTTGGAGTATAGATGAATAGTTTTTTATAACTATGAGACTAAAAGGAAATTGGAAGTAAAAATTCCATCGAATCCATATTTCTTTATACAATTCTAGTAAATTAGGATGGTTATGAGACTGGAGGAGATTAACCCCTGATTTATAGGATTAGACTACTTAGTTTGTGATGAAAATTACGTTTTTAGCGGATCGTACAATTAATGAGACCTAAAGGAGATTTTTCACTTTGCAATTGAGTGAGATGCCCTACATAGGATTAAAGTCAAGTAAATTTCATTAAAACCCATTTAAATACCATACCCAATATCTAAATGGCATAACCTCACCACTACATAGAAAGCATATCATAAGCCCACATCTTTACTAAATTGCATTGATAGTTAATTTCTCACACTTATGTTCACTTTCTTCTATAATTTCTTAATTATCTATTCAACTAGCCTAGTTTAGAGTAGTAAGTTAGAATCTAGTACCTCAACAGGCTCTTCTCCTTAAGGAAATGACCTAACGAATACTCTCCAATACTATTATTACACATGATTTAGCACATTAGTAGTAAGCTAGATATGTTGTCACGATCCATGTTTTCAAAAGCTATTATATTTTTACTAGTTTCATGCCATGGTCACAGTTCATATGAGTAATATTAAATGCTGGTGCTCTTACTCAAAAGGTCAAACTTGATAAAGAGAAAATATCTCAACAAGCACAACATGAGGGTCCTTTTCAAGTTAGTGCTTCTACTTAGATTGGAAGAAAATTTATCCTAAAGAAAAGTCCATTCATACAAGAGATATTGGAGGAATTTATTCTATAGTTCTCTTGCTTAAATTGAAAGAAAATTTCATTTGTAGAGGAGATATTGGAGGAAGTTATTCCACTATACATCAAATTATCACAATTGAAAACGTATAACAAAACAAAGGACTAGGAAGTTCATTTAAAGTACTATTGTACTCTAGCTAAACTCTGGCTTAAGCTACGCAATTTCTTGTTAAGCATTCCTGTCTACTCTGTGGAATGTAGCAAGTACCCGATTCAAGTACTTAGAGCCCAATTTCAATAGATTATGTGTTCTTGAAACATTGTTTAGTGGGCAAAATTCCAACGATGGATTCCTCGTACTTAACACCATCAAGCAAAATTATAATGAGACCATTTGCGAGTATCTAGCTCAATTCATGGTATAGTTGGTGCAAATTCCTGGCCTTGACACAAGTGTAGCTTTAAATGTAGTTATAGATGGAGTTAAGCCTTATAGTGACTTCTTTAAGTTAGTGGTAAATGATGTACTTCGGAACTCAATCATTACTAGGACTTATCATAGATGATAATAACCAAATGGATCCTTCAAGATATTGAAGAAAATAAAATGGGTAGGTCAAAGAACTAAATGAAGTAGCTAACGTGAAGCTACTTTGTAATACCTTAAGATTTTGAGCTAGCTCAATAACCTTAGGATTCGATCCCCTAAATTTAGGGCGTTAAACTAAGTTATTAGTTTTATTTCAAACTTCACAATAAAGTTAGAAAAGTTAGATAAAGTAATTTAAGTAAAGTCAATTTCTCAAAATAAGCTATATAAAAATGTTAATTTAATAAAAACGTCAATTTATCAATAAAACCAATAATTTTAAAATTCGAGCTTTTACATTTAACGAGATATTAGAGATAAATTAATTAACTTTCAAAAATAATAAATGAAGTTAAATTATACCTAATATACATGTATTACATCTGATATACATTATATGTATTAAATATATACATATAATAATAATAAATTATCAAAATTAGGTAAAATAATGGAAAATTAATAAAAAAAAATTGCATGGATGAGTCACTCAATGATGTGTTAAGCTAGGATTAATTGTAAACGATGAGTCGACAGTTGGTTAAGAAGAGAATGACACATGATACCTAGGAAAATGTGAAATTGACATATGTAATTTTTTTTTTTTTACATGCAAAAATCCTAAAACCTATAAATAGGGCTCCAAACATCATTTACAATATTTTAGAAACCAAAAACACAAGAACATAATTTTAGAAAATTTGAAAAAATTAGAAAAAATTTAGAAAAAATAAAAGAAAATAGTAAGAAAATATGGTGAATTACGATTCCTAAGGTTATAAGCAACCTGACAAGGAGCTACTTGAGACTTAAAGTTTTGGTAGAGAGAGAAAGTGAGCCGACATAGGATGTTGGCCAGAGTAGTGTACACCGGTGAGTCAAATTTTATTGCCTAATTTTCATTAATTCATTAAAAATATCAAATTAGCTTACAAAATTATGAAATTTGGTTTTCCTATGTTATTTTACATGTATTTTCATGTGGTAATTTTATTTTCTTAAAATGGATTTATGGTACTTGCTTAAGAACGTAACCTGTTTAGACAAATTTTAAATAAATTTTTTAAAATATTAAATAATGTTACTTTGGCCTGAAAATTTTTGTATAACACACTTATATAATGTATTAAATTTTAGTAATAAGAACTTTTGAAAATCTCTATGTTTACTATTTTTTATAATTATTTTGAATAAAATTACCAATTTTACCGAATTATTGAAATAATTAGCTTTTGATGAAATTAATAAATGAGCCCTACATGTTTAGACTTCTGGATGTTTATAATGATATTTGGAATTTTTAATTTTCATTTCGCTTAAAATTTTATTTATTTTCTTTAATTTTTCATAATTTCAAGTTAAAACCGCTTTTTTTGTAAAAACGGATAATAGCCAATTTAGTATAATTGATGATCAATAACTAAACTAAATATTTTTATGAGTCTATAAGATTTTTCATGAAATTAATTGGGTTCGTATACTATTTATTATGTATTTTCCTAGTATAAACTTATATATTAGCTTAATATGTAATATAGTAACTAGTATTATTAGAATATTTATTAAATATGTATTAAATGAACACTTTAAGGTATAATAAGTGTTGCTAGAAAAGTTTGAAAAGTATAATTTTTAGGATTTTTAGTTCAATACTAAAGCTTACTCTAGTCAATTATGGAGTTAAGATAGCATATGGTCGAGTTGTAACACAAAAGGGTAATTTTGAATATTCGACAATATTGATTAGTCTTTATTTTTAATATATATCAATAATACTCAAAATAACGATCGTGACGATATAAAGTTTACTGAAATCAAATAATAAATGAGTAAGATATGGTCAAACGAAGTTTAAAAACACAAAAATGAAAACTTTTAACAATTCAGGTTTGACCTATACTTGGTTTGAAGACTGTGTTATATTTTCATAGGTTTGATAAGTAAGGAAGGACCACATGGCGAAGTTTAGGATTCTTCGCTATTATTGAGTCCAAGTAAGTGAATCTAACTCATGCTTGGAGTAGATATATTGCTACTCATAACACTGTGTGCTATTTAATGCTGTGTTGATTAAATATGAGTATATCTTGGGTGAATCGATATGCTACTATAGTAGATGATGATGTGTTGATTTTGAATTATAGTAACTGTATTTTGGTTAAACTGTTATATTGCCATGTTGGGCGATGATTTGTGCTTATGAATTATTGTATTAACTATGGAAGTTGAGTGATTGCTAACTCAATCTTCTAGGTTTTCACCTAAGTGAACCTTAAGTGAGATACTAGAATTCCGCTAAGGAGAGTTCGAAAAACTAGAATCAGCTCACTGGGTTGAATAAAACTAGAAGATTGATTATGCTGATTGATATTCTTAAGTTGCTATTGCATATGACATGGTATGACGTGGAACAAAAAAGGGCCTACGAGTCAAAACTTTCAGAATGAGGCTTCCAAATAATCATAGAAAAAGCATGGCTTTATGAACTCAATTTTTAGAAGCATATAGATTATATTGTCCGAACATTGTGACTATTTTGATAATTAAATTTGGTAGACTACAGTGTGCGATCTAATTTGGCAGTGTTACCACTTTGATTTGATGAACTATAGTATGTAGTCTAATTTTGTAAAGTTGGGGGTCCTACTCTTAGGTAGCTCCTTGTTATCCTATTTGATAATGGTAGACTATAGTGTGTAGTCCAATTTGGTAGGGGTCCTACTCCCAAGCAACTCCTTATTGCCCTAAGTTCTTGGACGTTATATTTAAATGCTTGGCTATGTCAACTAACCAGAAGAAGTTTTGAGGGCATAAGACATCAGTACTGGTGCATGCCACATGTATAAGCATAACATGCTACATTGCTAGTAATAAATGCCCGGTTTAGCGGATGCATATGTGAAGTTGAACCTGCGGGTTATAATTGAAATGTTTAAGTTATGATATGCAGTATTATCTATCATATTGTCTATGTTATTTTGTTTGTTATCCACTTTCACTCAGCTTCAGTGGCTAAGGGGATAAAATGTTTTATCCTCAGGTTAATAACATCATGAAGGGCCCAACGTTAAGGGGAGATATATATACTGAGAGTATGAGTTGAAGTCAGCGACTTTTGAATGGAGCTTATATTAGGTTAGAGATCCTATTACTGTAAAGACAAAAAAGGAAAAAGCCAGTTTATGTTTTGATGTAAATATTATGTTATATACATAAGTTGTAACAGGGAATCCAGCTGAACTCTGATGTAGACCCTTTTGTTATGTAAACATTGTTGTATTTTGATAAATAAGTAGGTTGAGTTAAGTTTTCAACAAGTATTCCTGTGTGATGGTGCATCCTGTGCTATGCCGAGATGTGACATGCTTAGACGATATGACTCACTAATGAATACAACACAACTTAACACTTCACTTGATGTAATGCACAAGCTAATGCCAAGGTTCACCTGCCACTAATCTTGAGTTACTCGACGAGATTAAATAAAAGTGTATGAAAATGAACTTGAAGAGGAAAATCTTGCAAGAACAAGTATATTCAATGTTTCAAAGGAATGTCAAATATCAGCTATAAGGAGAAGGGACTATTTATAGTAAATCCCTAGGGTAATATTAAAAGTAAAGAAAATTACAAAAAGGCAAACATGAAAAAGACATTCCTAGTATATACAAAAAAAGGGTAAATAGGACAAATGACAAAAAAGGAAAAAATAGTACAATGTTAGGTGAAAGAACAGGTGGCAAGAAGACATTGGTTCCGTACTGGCAGCAAATGTTAAGCATCTCTATGTAGTAGTAGTAGAGATAGCAGGCTTGAAGAGCAGGAGCAAGTGTGAAGGGGATCTCAGCACTCAACTAGTCAGCCTCGGTATAAAGGGGTCTTAGTGATTACCGCAGTGATATATGATTAAGGTCTTCTGTACTTGACTAGTTTGCTTTGGCACTCGACTAGTCAGCCTCAACATTTGGCACTTCGGTCTCAACATTCAGCAAATAAGGTTTAGCACTTAGAGCTAGATAAAGCAAGGTATGGCTTAAATGAGCTCTCAAGGAGTTCTTCGACCATTCTCTTGTAAATTGTGCCTTGTCCTCGGCAAGCTGATCAAAGAGAATCCTTCTAGCAAGTGACTAAAGGCCTCAGAGGTACATGCAAGTGAGAAGGCCAATGGTCAGTAGTCCATCAATAAAGAATAAGCTAAAGACATTTGTTAAGTTTAAGGCAAAAGCTATGTCCTACATCAGGTAGGAGGATAACATTAAAGCTTGACATGAAGCTAACCTGAATAGTTTAGATAAGAGGAAAGATAAAGGGAAAACAAGTGCTAAAAATTGGCTTGGACCTCAAGAGGATCGTGATCAAGAGGAGTATCAAGGATAGAAAGCAATGAACTCTGAGCTATTTCACATACAACATCTTGAACCGACTATGCCAACTATTCTAATGGAAATTTGAAATAAGAGATTTTACAGTAGCCAAAGAAGATAAGGGGTAATCCATCTTTGAGAAATTCCAATAAGTATTGTAACTTCCACCATATTAGAGTTTACTATATAGATGAGTGCGTCCAACTTAGAAATGCATAAGAAGACATTGTTCAGCATCAATACTTAAAGAAATTTCTAGCCAACAACAATAAAAATATTAATTGACCAACTCAAAGGAGAAGAAATGATGAAGATCTTACATAATGACCTAACTAGTTGAGGAGAAATGATCTAGAAGATAGTTATAATAACAATAATAGAGCCCCTAATAGTGTAATTAACACTATTGTTGGTAGTCCTTCTAATGTTGGTCTGTTTTGCTCTACAAGTTAGATAATGCCCATGATTATATATATAATATGTAGAGAAGGAGACTAAAGGTCGATAATTCAATGTCCTTCTTCAAAAGATATTTTAAAGGCATTTAGTCGCCTCATGATAATGTGCTAGTAATCAACCAAGGATCATTAATTTTGAAGTTCGAAAGATTCTTGTGGATATTAGAAGCTCAATAGATATAATCTTTCAACATACCTATGATCAAATAAAGCCCAAGATGAAGACCCAATTGAAATCCTATGATCATAGACTCAATGATCTGAGGGATGTTTCATATTAAGGCAATACTTTCACTTTCTAATGATAGTATGTAAAAGATCCGTTTCGATAGTACTTAATTACGTATATGTAGCAACAGTGACTTTGATTCCTTAGGATCAATAATTCTTCCTCATTAGTCAAGGGAGTCTTTCTCACTATTCAGTTGCTTGGCATGGACTACCAAGGCATTATCTAAGCTTGCAAGTTGATATATTGAAGTGCTTATCAATAGGATTGTCTCTACTACTCAACGATAAGAAACAAAGGAATTAGTTAGCATGATAACTATATATGATTTTCGTGGCTTGTTATGTACGTAGGAGGTAATATTCTTACCAACTCGCAACACAAAAGCCAAGCTCATCATCATGCGCTTAGAAGACAAGGCTTGTACTAGCCAACAACAATGTATAAACTATATGTTATTTTCATTATTGTTTTCTTTTGAACAATCGAGGGGTTTAGTTTCCTCCATTTAGACGTAAACTATTTTGTAAAATTAACTTTGCACCTAAAGGAGACTAGTCTCTTATTTTGCGACAACAATAACAATAGAATATGACTAAATAAACACAATTGCATTCTCATAGAACAACATCAATTGTAAACCCTTAAAATTATCAACCTAGGTTTTGTAATAGACTCGGCTATGTTAGACAATTTAGGAGTCGACAAGGCTAATGAAAATGAAAATCCTAAAAGAATTACTCAATCGCGTAAAGAATTTTTCTACCCTAAATGTTTTTAAATGCTAAAGATTTTATTCAAAAGTGATAGAAACCTTAAAAATGATTATCTTAAAGACATATGTGCACTAATCCAACATGATATACTCTAAAACCCTAATTGATAATATAATGCTCATCTTTTGTACAATTCACTAGTAAAGGGTTAGAGATGATCCTCATTTATACTTATATGCTTTGAATCCTTAGGTAATCCATTAGAAATTAAGATAATAAGTCATAGATTATATTCACTTCTTAAGTAAGTGATTAAGATAGTTTCACTTAGAGTTAGGGTAATAGTTGAAGATTAGGTTTATATAGTGAACCTTAACACTTAAATTGGTACTTTTTGCATTTGTTATTCAAAGTAGTTTATCAAATGAGATATATAAGCTATGAAGACCTAAAGTAAGATCTCATCAACAATGTTTACTAATCAATTCATCAAATATCTCATTTCCCCTCATTTTCTTCATTTTTCCGTTAATTTCTCTTAATTACTACATTATGTGCACAAAATTAAACATACTTAAGGAATGTTGACCAAGGTAATGCATGTTGACCAAGGTAATGCATGTTGACCAAAGTCAAAGGGTTGACCAAGTCAACACATGTTGACTAAAGTCAACATTTTGAAAAGTCAAAAGTTTTAAGAGATAAGGAAAATATCTTAGTTACTTAATGATGGCTTTTCTTTTCTTTTCTTTTGGTTTTTCTTTTTCCCTTTCCCTTAATTGTTACCGTCCACCTCTCCCCCTTCTAGACCCCACCATTTGTTGTCTTCTATAATTGAAAACAAAACAAAAGAAACAAAAACAAAACCCCCCATTTCATGCCGTGAACTTCCCCTCCACCTTCACTTTCATTCCTTTGCTTTTGTCCCCTTAAACTTCAACACAATTAAAGGTATGTTCTTAAGTTGTTTTATGTTACTTTATGTTATTCATTAGTTAGTTAATTAGGTAGATTAGATAAGTAGTTAGGTCATTAGTGAAGTCTTGAAGAGAAGGAAACAAAGTTTCCATCTTTAAGTGTAGAAAGTGAAGAATCATGAAGGAAATGGAAGAAATACATGTGTATGTACTCTTAGATATGTATACATAAAGAAATACTAAAGGAATACAAGTATATGAATCTTTATACATAAGTATGTATCATGTACATAACCTAATTTAAGACCATATCTAACTATATATATATATATACTATACTAAATACATACATAGAAATGCAAAAGGATGAAATTGAGAGGATTTTCTTAAGGAAAACTTTGGCATACGAATTTTTAGTATAAAAATACGTATCCAACCGTATAGGTATATGAGTAGGTATACATTTATAAATACGGTATAAGTATATGTAGATGTATAAGTATATGTATGTATAAGGTATATGTACATAAGTATAAGTATAAGACATATGTACATAAGTATAAGTATAAGACATATGTACATAAGTATAAGTATAAGGCATATGTATATAAGTATAAGTAAGGGACAAATGTACATAAGACATGTACATATGACATAAGCATAAGGTAATGCTTATGTAATCAAATGATGAGGTAGATGATGACATAAGCATATGATGACATAAAGAAAAGATGACATAAGCAATGACATAAGGAAAGATGATGTAAGCAATGACATAAGCATAAGTTTAGAAAATGAGAAAAATAAGAAAATGTAGGTAATTAGGTACTAAAATTAGTAAATCCTAATACACCTTGTAAACTAGATTATACTTAAATCAGTACATGAATTAGTAATGACAAAGTAAATCCCTTAATTATAAGAATTTAAGGAATAAAGGTTATAAATGTAAGTAATAGCAATACTTAAGTATTAGAGCTAAAAAAATTTCTATAAATTAGTTCATAATATAAAATAGGGGTCTTAACATCCAAAACAAACATTACCGTATGAATATACGTCCGAAAACGATGAAAAACGACTATAAATTTATAAATATCAGAAATAAAACGAAAAAGTTATATATACGATTAATAATAAAGTCTAACCAGGTAAAAGTTGATAATAGTCTAAGTAGATTAGGTAATTAAATGTTTAGAAGTATTAGTTAAATTAGTTACTTACTAGTCTTATCAAATCGTAATGATCAGGTGACTTTGAGGAGCGTGAGGACCTCCCAATCGACTACTACGATTAGGGCAAATCACCATGGCCGAGTGAGTATTTATCCAATGATTCCATGCTTGTTTTGTGATTGTAGATAGTGGACTTAAATATTATTGTTAATTGATGATTGTGTGGGGTTTGGGAAACGCTTGTGTATGCCGGTATGTCTTGAGTTGTGAACTTATCTTAACTATTGATAATGCTATGGTTGTTGCATGGTAGTATAGAAAATGATTGTGTGCACAATTGGATGGTCATAGCATAATTTGAACCTAATTATACTCGGCCTATAAAAAGAAATTAAGACATGCATTAACATGCATAGCATGGATACTATTCCGGCCGTCACATCACACGGAGGTAAAGAGAGGCCATTCGAGGGTTGATATTATTCATTTATTTGGTTCTGTATGGTGCACTCGTACAAAATGACCTTACCCTGGCCCGCGGGAACACTAGGCGTTGGAGGCGCCAACCGCCTGGCTAAGGGTCGAGTCTAGAGGCCTCCGTTTAGGGGTAAGTGTGGACTGCGGGGGCCCACTCACAATTATACTAGAACTTGGGTTTTCTAAAAATAAAAGAATTATTTGATGTAAGTACGGAACGTAGGGTTCCGTAGTAAAGTAAGTTCTAGTATAATACCCGGATCTGATTGGTGCCGTGTATACTCCAACCCTGACTTCGGAGGGTGTTAAATCTGAGTTATGTATATGAACTAGTTAATTATACGTATTGATTGGCATACTGGTTGATCATTCATTCATATGCTTGAATATAATGTATTTATAACTTGCTTGTGGTGTGGCTGAGGGTTTTGCTCACTAAGCTTAGGCTTACACCCTTTTAGACTTTTGTTGCAGGATAGCCTGTTCGTAGAGACAGGGCGAGGAATGCCACAGGTTAGCCTGGGGATTTGGGCAAGAGCGAGCTGCTATGTGTACAGAGATAACAGTTTATGTAGACTTCTACTTATGTACTTTTGTTTATCTTATTATTATAGACCTAGACATACTTAAACGCTGTGTAATGTAAGCTTTGTAACTTAAATTTTATATAAATATGTTTGTGTAATAATATCATGTGAGTCTGGATGTTCTTTGGAAACTAGTGGTTGTAGAGCCTTGTATATTGTGTGAAGAGTTCTTGATTGGAAGGGTAACCAATCAGGGGTTCTTTGTACAGTATACGGCGTCTGCCACGACTAGGCCGTCCTCAGTTTGTGACATCAATGATAGAGAAAGAAGCTTCTTTCATTGGCAAGAAGCAGTCATTACGTGTTTACATATGAAATGAAAAGAAAATTGAGATACAACCAATGAAGACACATTCTAGTTCTCGAGAGTTATTGTACTTCCTAACTTATAACGTGCTTTCTACCTTCATAATATAATTAGTTTGCTTATGTTTCTTCACACCCTTGTGACAATTGCATATCCTTTTTTTTCTTGAATACTTAAGTCTAAGCTTCTTCCCTCATGGGTAGCGATACTTAAGGGTGTTCCTCTATAGATGTCTTTCCTCCATTTACATACTCATTGAAGAAAGCTATCTTAGTGAAGTCTCATTACGTATCAATAAGTTCTTTACTGTAGAAATGAAGATATCCTACTTGTGGTGAAGTTTGAGCAAAACTTTGCCACAAAAACAAAAGAGACACGGTTTTTACCTCGAGATGACTCTATCCTAAGGAATGTTAAGACACTTGATGACAATTAGTTTGAAACGAAGAATAGTGAAGGATCGCACCCTTGTGGGTTGGCAAAAATCCCTAAAAAGAATAATGAGAACTTGGTCCTATCCCGTATGGGCTAACTAACCAAGGCGGTCAAAGCGCCCTTTGAGCTAGCTAAGACCTAAAAATGAGGAAACTTGGTCATGCCCTAATGAGCTAACTAACTAAGGCGATCAAAGCGCCCTTTGAGCTAGCTAAGACCTAAAGATAAATAAACTTGGTCATGCCCTAATGAGCTGACTAACCAAAGCAGTCAAAGCGCCCTTTGAGCTGGCTAAGACCTAAAGATAAGGAAACTTGGTCGTGCCCTAATGAGTTACTAACTAAGGCAGTCAAAGCGCCTTTTAAACTGGCTAAGACTTAAAAACAAGGAAACTTGGTCGTGCTCTGATGAGCTGACTAACCAAGGCGGTCAAAGCGCCATTTGACTTAGCTAAGAGTTAAAAACAAGGAAAACTTGATCGTACCATAATGAGCTAACTAATCAAGGCAGTCAAAGCGCCCTTTAAGCTGGCTAAGACCTAAAGATCAGAAACTTGGTCATACCCTAATGAGCTGACTAACCAAGGGGGTTAAAGCACCCTTTTGAGCTGGCTAAAACCTAAAAACAAGGAAAGTTGGTCGTGCCCTAATGACCTAACTAACCAAGGTGATCAAAGCGCCCTTTGAGCTGGCTAAGACCTAAAAATAAAGAAACTTGGTCGTACCCTAATGAGCTGACTAACCAAAGCGGTCAAAGCGCCCTTTGAGCTGACTAAGACCTAAAAATAAAGAAACTTGGTAGTGCCCTGATGAGCTGACTAACCAAGGCGGTTAAAGCGCCCTTTTGAGCTGGCTAAAACCTAAAAACAAGGAAACTTGTTCGTAACCTAATGAGCTGACTAACTAAGGCGGTCAAAGTGCCCTTTGAGCTAGCTAAGACCTAAAGTTAAGGAAACTTGATTGTGCCCCAATGAGCTGACTAACCAAGGCGGTCAAAGCACCCTTTGAGTTGGCTAAGACCTAAAAACAAGGAAACTTGAATTGGGATAGCGCTTCCTGAGCTTGCTAAATCCATAAAAGATTATGAGTTGGGCAACATTCTGTGAGTTGGGTGACTAGGAGTCTAAGGAACTTTGGATTGGGACCATGCTCTACGAGCTAGCTAACTTGCTAAGAAATTGTTTTTGGAAAACAAGTTGTCATCCTTAGGGAGAAACCAATTGCCAATGCAATGTTTTATCAAGCTTAAAACCACTTACCCGGTTTCGATGATAGCTCCTAAGTAGTCCAATGTCTTATTGAGTAGTCCGATTAGAACCAACGATTCTGACCCTTACCATTACCTTTTCTTGTTCTTGCTCTTCTTCTTTTTTCTTCTTCTGTCTCTTTCTAACCCCACCACCCCCCTCCCCTGCCTTTTTTTTTTCGTGAAAGCAACTTAAGCTTGAAACAAATGTAAAACATATTCATTTCTCAAACAAAGATGTCCTATATTGAATTTCTAGTCCAACCATTGGCTTTTCGTGTAAACATCTATTCTCAAGCGAATTTTTACTTATGTGCCATACGTTACTCTTTTTGAACATAGCCCTGTCCTGGAAAATAGGAAACAAATCTCCCTTTCTTAGGGGGTTAACCACAATAAAGTATTAAAAGAATTTTTATCAATAGTCATCACTTCAAGTTAAGTGTTTACTTTTTCTTGTGCTTCTTGTGTGTAAGGTTTATTTGGATAGAGGATAGAGCAAGAAATGGGGTCTTTTAGTGGAACGAGAAAGGGGCTAAGGATATTATCCAATACTAACGACTACTAGAAATACCAACTTTGCATGTAGAAAATAAAAATGAGACCATAGTAATGGTAAGATTGTTTGCATTTCATAATCTGAACAAAAATTTTATTGATGTTCAAGGATAGTACATCTTTAATGCATCAGTGTTTACTAGGTTCTTCAAGTCCAGACCATCCATTTGAGACAAGATAACAACTCCCCCAGGCAATACTTTCTTCACAATGTAAGGCCCTTTATAGTTTAGAGCAAACTTCCCTCTCGAATCAGTTGTGTTAGGCAAAGTCTTCCTCAGCACCATATCTCCTTACTCAAAACTTTGGGGTCGTACTTTTTTGTTAAAAGCCCTGGCCATTCGTTACTGATAGCAAATGTTATGGCACAAAGCTGCTAACCTCTTTTCATCAATTAGATTCAACTACTCAATACGCTTCTTTATCCAATCATCCTCATCTAATTGAGTTTCCGACAATATTCTAAGAGATGGGATCTCGACCTCCACTGGCAGTACAGCCTCCATTCCGTATACCAACGAGTAAGGGGTTACCCCTGTTGATGTTTTGATAGAAGTTCGATAGGCTATAAGTGCAAATGGTAACATCTCATGCCAATCTCGATATGTAATGGCCATCTTCTCAATAATTCTTTTGATGTTCTTATTGGCTGCTTCCACAGCTCCATTCATTTGGGGCCGATAAGGAGTAGAATTTCTATGAATGATCTTGAAGTTTCGGCATAACTCTGACACTAATTTGTTATTCAGGTTCGTACCATTGTCAATAATAATTGTCTTTAGCATACCATACCGAGCCAATATGTCTCTCTTAATGAACTTAACCACTACTCCCCTTGTCACACTAGAGTAGGATGAGGCTTTAACCCACTTAGTGAAATAATCAATAGCTACCAATATAAATTGGTGCCGGTTGGATGCCTTTGGAGTGATTGGGCCAATGATATCTATTCCCCACACTGAAAAAGGCCATGGTGTTGATAGTGTATGCAATTCTTGAGGTAGAGCATTTATCTTGTTTGCATAGATCTGGCACAAATGGCAGTGTCTAACATGTTTGATACAATCTGCTTTTATAGTTAACCAGTAATATCCCATCCTCATGATTTTCTTAGCAAGCATGTAGCCATTCATGTGGGGGCCACATACTCCCTTATGTACTTCTTTCATTAGCATCTCTGCTTCTTTCCCATCTACACAACGTAAAAGCGTACCATTAAACAATCGTCGGTACAGCGTAGAATCGCTTATCAAGTATTGAGTCACCAATCTTCTAATTAATTTTTTATCCTTCTTCTCTGCTTCTTCGGGGTACGTGCCATGTTGTAGAAACGTTTTGATATCATGATACCAAGGCTTTTCGTCACATGAACTTTCTATTGCCAAACAAAAAGCAGGCTTTTCTTCAATTTCAGTTTTAAGTGACTGAATCTCCACTCCTCTTGATATCTAGATCATTGATGCCAAAGTAGCAAGAGCATCAGCAAATTGGTTCCGAACCCTTAGTACGTACATGAATGTAATCTTTTCAAACATGGTTATCAACTCGACCAAGTGTTGGCAGTAAGGTACTAATTTGGGGTCTTTCATCTTATACTCACCCCGAGCTTGGCCTATGATCAACAAAGAATCTCCATATACCTGTAATTCCCGTATCCCCTTAAACAATGCGATTTTGAGTCCCAAAATACACGCCTCGTATTTTGCAATATTATTAGTACATGGGAAAGCCAATCTCACAGCCATTGGAAATTGTGTACCTTCAGGCAATACCAAAATTGCCTCGACTCCACATCCAGACACATTAGCTGCTCCGTCAAAGAACATTTTCCACCCTGAAGATTTTTCGACTACTTTACAATCAGAATCTTTTCCTGCTACCAGGATACTTTCATCAGGAAACTCAACCCATGCTTCTTGAGGGGTATCCTTAGAAGGATTCTCCGCTAATTGATCCACCAAAGCTTACCCCTTGACTAAACTTTGGCTTACATACTTAATGTCAAATTCTGTCAACAACATCTGCTACTTTGAAACTCTACCAATGAGAGTTGATTTTTCAGTTAAGTATTTCAAAGGATCGTATTGTATTATCAACTCAATCTAATAATAAAGTATATATTATCTGAGTCGATGCATGACCCAAACCAATGCACAACAGGTTCTTTCGACTTCTGAGTATTTCTACTCCCCTTTTGTGAACTTCTTGCTTAGATAGTAAACGACTCGCTCTTTCCCTTCCTCATCCTTCTGGCCAAGCATAGATTCCATGGATTCGGACATTATGGTCAGGTACAAAAACAATGGCTTTCTAGGTTTAGGAGCTATTAACACTGGAGGTTTCATAAGGTATTCTTTGATTTTAGTGAAAGCCACTTCACATTCCTTATTCCAACTGATCTTCGCGTTCTTCTTTAATAGCCTAAAAAGAGGGCGGCATTTGTCTGTTAACTGTGATATGAATCGAGCTATGTAATTTAAACGCCCTAGTAATCCTCGTACTTCCTTGAGTATTTGTGGAGGAGGCATGTCAATTATGGCTTTGGCTTTATCAGGATCGACTTCGATACTTCTTTAGTTGACTATGAATCCCAATAATTTTCTTGACGTTGCACCAAAGGTACATTTCTTTGGATTCAACTTCAAGTGGTATTTCTTCAGTCTATCAAACAGCTTCCTCAGGTTTTCAAAGTGATTTTCCTCTTCCTTAGATTTTGCAATCATATCATCAACGTACACTTCTATTTCTGTATGCATCA
This sequence comes from Lumnitzera littorea, assembly GCA_024138015.1. Taxonomy (NCBI): domain Eukaryota; kingdom Viridiplantae; phylum Streptophyta; class Magnoliopsida; order Myrtales; family Combretaceae; genus Lumnitzera; species Lumnitzera littorea. Next base: position 70,001,004 of record JAMXBB010000009.1, on the reverse strand, counting down.
TATCATGAAAAATTGCAACCATGGCCCTCTAATATGTTGCACCTGCATTCTTAAGCCCAAACGGCATCACCTTGTAGCAAAATGTTCCCCACGTCGTAATGAAAGTCGTCTTTGTCTTATCTTCCTCAAACATCCAGATCTGATTATATCCCGAAAAACCATCCATGAAAGAGAATAGATGATTTCCGGCCATGTTATCCACTAAGACATCAATATGAGGCAATGGAATTATCTTTAGACGTTGCCTGGTTGAGATCTCGAAAGTCTACACACACTTTGACTTTCCCATTCTTCTTAATTATTGGAACAATATTAGCTACCTATTCCGGGTAATCCGACACTTCAATGAATCCAACCTCCAGTAGTTTCTTCACTTCTTCTCTAATTTTCAGCAAACGTCGAGTCGAAATCTCCTCAATTTTTGCTTTTTTGGTTTGGCGTCTTCTTGTGTGGGTAAACGGTGGACTACAATCAACAGGTCCAACTCAGGCATATCTTCATATGACCAAGTGAACACGTCTTGATATTCGGTTAATAATGTAATCATTTATGTTTTTTGTTTCTCTTTTAAACTTGCCCCAATTTTTAGATTCTTAGGATTTTCTTCATTCCCCACATTAATTGTCTTAATCGATTTATCAATAGTGATTCTACCCAGTTCATGTTTTTTTCTATTCCTCTTATATATTACTATGGTCATCAACATCGCTCCTTACGACTAACCCAATAGGGCCGGAAGCAATATCGATATTCTCATTTTCTACCTGCGCGAGGTATTCCTAGTTTTTGCTTGGTTCATTGGATCTGAATGAGAATGCATAAAGAAAAGTGTATGCAAGCAAAAGAGAACTAAAACGCAACATAGAAAAGAAACGAACTAAGATTTCATTGAATAAATGGAAGTGAATCTCAAATGAGATAAAGGCCTAACTAATTTTGAATGAAAGGTTCGACGATACATTTGAAACAATGACTATTGAAAGTAAAAATTCATAAAATACTAACTATGGGTCACCCCTATACCCTAGGGAAAACCTGTTGCCATTCGTCGAGATGGAGAACCAATTATTCATATGATGCTGGAACTTGTGTGGTGAATTTGTTGATCTTTTTTGCCAGATTCCCGAGCTTGATTCTCTTCCCGTATGAATGTCTCAGCTAGCGGTGGAAAGGTCATCGAAACATGGTATAATCTGTTACCTCTCTTGCCCCTCACTTGTTTCTTCTAGAATTCTTCTGCTAGGGTAGGATTGTAACCAAGGCCATAGGTACCGATCTGGCCTTCCTCGAATTCCATTCTTCTATCATCTTCTCTGTCGAGACTGGTGATCATGTTCACTTCTTCAAACATTTGTAAACCCAGCTCTTCTTGTCCCTCACTTCCTATGTAGGGTATAGTCATCTCCTTGTAGATTTCATAATCTTGATCTCCCAAAATTGTAATCACTTGACCATTTGAGATAAACTTCAACTTTTGGTGCAAGCTCGAGGGTATGCCCCCTGCTACATGAATCTAAGGTCTTCCCAAGAGTAGATTGAAAGACCTTGGAATGTCCATAACTTGGAATCGAATAGTAAAGTGCTAAGGGCCAATACTCACAGATAAATCAATCTCCCCTATAATCTCTCTTCTGGAACCATCAAAGGCCCTAACTGTTATGGAAGAAGGCCTAATTGTAGACATGTCGATGCCCAGCAAATCCAAGGTGGCAAGTGGGCAAACGTTCAGTGATGATCCGTTGTCAATAAGCACCCTAGTGATGATTATGTCGTTACTCCTTACCATGATAAAGAGTGGCTTTGTATGTTTGTTTCCTTCTTCACTTAATTCTTCAGCTAAGAATAAAATTTGATCCATTGCGAGAATAGAATTAGTAACCAGTCCCATCTTCTCAGTTGGAATTTCACAAGGGACCTTCACCTCATTTAAAGTACGAAACAAAGCCTCCCTATATGGTTCAGATATGATTAACAAGCTCATCAACGATATTTGTGCAAGAGTCTTACTGAGTTAATCCATGATCTTATACTCACTCGACTTGATCATTTTGGTAAAGGCTGATAGCCTTTCAACACGTTCGGATGCCGTCTTATCATTTAATTCTCCCAGTGTGACCTTCCTCCCATGCTCCTCTCCCGGGTGATAAATCTTTCCCGATCAAGTAATGCCCCCTACTAGAGGACTTGGTTTTTCTTGATTTACTAGGTGATAGCTAAATGGGGCAGCCTTATAATTTTCTGCTGGCAACAGTATGTAAAATGTGTACCTCTTCACTTTTGGAGCCTGGTTGCTAGTACAGAACTCAAAAACCTTAGGCTTCTTATATGAATCAATGACGTTGACAGCACAATCATCAAAAATCATACCAATCATCGGCCCGTAGTTAGGTAAGGGATTATTGTTAACATTAGGAACTGGGGCTTCCACAAAATATAACTGTACTGTCCCTTCATCTATCAAGTCCTGAATCTTATTCCTTAGTCTCCAACATGCATCAGTTACATGCCCTACTTATCCATAGCGGTATTCACACTTTACTATAGGGTCAAAGATTCTCAGTCGGTATCGATTGCTAGAAAGTTCGTACCGTATCAAATTATCCCTTCACAACTTCTCGAAGACTTGACTTAAAGGGACCAGTATCTTGGTAAATTGTCTATAAGTCCTATTAGTTTGAAACTGGTCTCTGAACTGCTGCTGAGTGGAAGGAGGATTCATCCTAAAAGCGCTTGAGCGTTTGGTCTGGCACTTGAATTTACCATACCAACTGTAGATTCTTTAGGCTTGCTACCGACTAGTCTAGGACCAGATGATGACACTGGTGGTCTTCTATCTACTGGCTCTTGTAGCTTATTAGAAGAGACAGCACTTTCAATCATGTACCCTACCACTACTACTTTAGCAAAACTGGACGAGGCTTGCCCAATGAGATGGGAGAAGTAGGGCCTTTCCAAGATGTTAATGAAAGCTGATGTGAGCTCCTTCTCGGTCGTAGGAGTAGAGATTCTTGCAGCTAAGGACCTCCATCTTTGAGCGTATTCTTTGAACGACTCGTTATTCTTCTTCCGTAAGGCAACTAAGTCCATCATAGTTGGGGCTACTTCTACGTTAAATTTATATTGTTCATAAAATGCTCTAGCAAGTTTCTCCCATGTATTTATCTGGTTCAAATCAAGTTGGGCATACCAAGTCTAGGCCGGTCCAGTCAAACTATCTTGGAATGTCTATACCATAAGTGGATCATACTAAACATATTTACCGATCTTCTTAACATACAACCTGGTGTGAAGCTTGAGGCAACCTGTCCCAATATACTTTTCAAATTCTAGTACCTTAAACTTCTCAGGGTATGATTCTATGTCATATACAGAAAACTCAGTGATCCCCACTTATTCAAATCCATCATACCCTACAAGTGCCTTTATCTTTTCAGTTATTTGTTGTGTCAATTTCTTTTCTAGTTCTTTCAAGCTGTTCGTACTAGGCCCTTGGTCAACAGGTCTCAAGGCCGCATACGTATCAGGTTCAAAGGTCGGGTTGTCTTTCGAGTAGACTCCTTCTAATTCAAATAGGTCTTTTTGATATTTGTGCTCTACTTCAAGAGTGTGTATATTCTTCCCATAACGAGTCTTGGAGCTTTATTTGTTAGCCGGTGCTGTGGCTCTTAGCAAAGCAATGTTGTCTATTAGGAAGCTCATTTGTTCTGCCATCTTTTCCATAGCCCTTTCTATGGAACGGAACCTTAGCTCAGAGGGATCATTGATCTCAACGTCTCCATCGTTTCCTTGAGTAGTGGCCATCCTGGTCTAGGAACGTGTTTTAATAAGACTTCTCTAAAAGACTTGACATTTGAGAGCTATCTTGAAATTTTACCTGAACTGGCAAAGATCAACTTAACAAAGGGTTAGTACATATTACAATTTTTTAAGAAAGAGTTATTAATCGTATAGATGCAAGATGCATGTCACACGAATGCAATGAAAAATTAAGAATTGGGAAGAAACCTTTAATGTGGCAAAACCTAACTAACTTTTATTATTATTATTATTATTTTTTTTTTTTTTGCAATTGTGAAGCTTTACATCTCTCATTCTGTTCGTAAAAGAGAATTCTAAAGAAAATATAAAAAAAAAAAAAAACCTAAAATCTAAAATTCAATCTCCTAGTGGCTAATAGGCTTATCCTGCGTCTTTCTCTTCTTTCGGATCTTGGGAGCCTGGTCTTCTTTGCCCTTAGTCCTCTTCAATTGTGCTTCCAACGCCTTTATCTTCTAATGATATTCCTTGCAATAGTTTTGCAACTCCTACTCTCTTTTACTCGTTCTCTCGGGTTCAGTTTGTACTTCTCCCTTCTCTTTGTTGTCTTCCATATCTTTTAGCCCTTTTAGTTAGTGATAAAGAAATCCTTTGGTTGTTTGGCTCTTGGCTGCTATCCCCTTAGTAGTAGGGGTAGTCTTTCTTGTGCATCAAAGAGCTTGGATGCTCAGGAGCTTAGCTACTTTGCCAACCACCATCATGCCGAGGTTATGGAAGTCTAATGAGACAACTTCTAATGATAGTCTGGAGATCATGTCTTCAATGAGTCCATTGGATGAGACATATCCGGTATAGAGGTTGAAGCTGATCAAAGGGACCGCCTTGAAGTCTTCACACCCTTTTATCATTTCCTTGCTTGCAAACCAACTAGGTGTCAACAACAAGTCTTCCGCTTTCATACTCTGAAAGTATTGGACCCAGTAACGGCTAGCTATATTTTCTGGTAGCTCAACTCTTTCTTCAAAAGATTTGATGAGATCGTATTGCTAAGTAAACTCGGCACGATTGAAATCAAGATGGTAACTTCTCATGTGGCTAACGAACCAAACCACCAATAGTAGCATATTAGTTTTCAAATCTCCTCATTTCTTTTTCTTGAGATGGTTTAGTGACTGGATCTGCTCGGCCAGAAGGGCCAGGACATATGATTTCCCTTCAAGGAATTCGGTTACGAGTTCTGCAATTCTAAAGTGGACTCGACGTCTATCATCGGGGAACAAGATAGTACTAAAGACCACCAATATAAAAGCGTTGACCCAGTACTAGTGCCATGCTTCTAAATTTGCATAAAAAACCTCGCGTTTTTCTCTATGCTTCAATTCAGTAGAAAACCAATCCATGACATCCTCTAATCAAATGGTCTTTCCTTGATTTAGAACCTGGTTTATTTCGTTTTTTCTTATTCCTAACAAGTTGTTGAAGATCTTTGGTACTGCAGCTTCCAAGTCTGGGACATAGACATCATCAGTGATTATAGGAGCCCATAACAATTAGGAGTATTCTTCTAAAGTTGGGCTTAGTTGGTGTAGGCCCATATAGAAACCGATGGATTCGGGCTCCCATAGGTGGACTAAGGTCCGCACTAGAGTGATGTTCAAGGAGATCTTCTATAAAGAGAAGATGAGCCCAATCCTATTCTTGATAAACTCCTGCTTATCTAGGCTGAAGAGTCGAAACCACGTTTGAAGTAGTTTTTGTGGCCAATGTGGTAGGTGAACATGAATGTCTTCAAAAGGCTCTTGACTTAATCTAGCCATGACTGATCAAAATCAAAATTACAATTACAACGTATTCTAAAACTTTACATAAAATTATTACAAATCATTTACAAGGAAATATTACAACTGCATCTTCACAACTGCCCTTGTCCATTTAGGTTCGCTACATCATAGGTTCTTGCGATTTTTTTAAAGAAAAGTTTTGTGTAATGTGAAAGGGTGGGTTCTAAAGGTTCTCAAGTTCTACAACCACTACGTTTTTCAAAGCAACGATTCTATGGTCGCATTTGAACTTGAGTAGGGTAGCCTGATAGGCCCCAGAAGGTGGTTACCTCACAATATTCGAAGCTTACACAATGGCCCCCCTCCTAAGGTCCTAAGACAGCCTGGTTTTGACTGTATCTACCATGCATTTATGATGTAGAAAAATAGAATAAAAGTAAACCCTCCAAAACTACCCCCTTAAATAAACTGAAACAACAAAAAAAATGTTAGCAAAAAAATAAATAAATAAAATAAACAAATACATAAAATAACATACCTAAGTTCTTTTTTTATTATTTTTATTATCTCATCTTTTTATTTTTTTTATTTTGTAAGCTTCCAAAATTGAGCTTAAGATAACCGAGCTCAGATTTAGGGCTTTTAGGGTAACTTATCCAATTGAGCCCAAACTTTGCAACTAGAATGAAAAAGTTAGTCGAGATATTACAGTGAAGTTAGATTTTAGTAATAATGATCCGAAATCCCAATTTTGCCCTTAGAAATTGGAGTATTTACTAAAGCCCTAAAATGTTCAGAACTCCTAAAATTGAACTTAGATTACAACGAGAACTTAGAGATAAGCTAATTGAGCTATAAAATGAGATAATGTAGTATAATTTACTATAAAAAAATACACGTAATTTTTTAGTATACCCGGTACAAATAATAATTATACTCGTAAATTAACTTTAAATTGAGTAATTATATATATATTGTGTTGAATTCATGAAATTAACCTTAGAATGTATTCTAAAAATAAAAGATATGCTAGAAACTTAATTATATGAGTAAAGTTATATATTTCACATGTTATTACATAAGGTATAACCTTGTATATTAATTAAAATAATTAATTCTAACATATAATATCTATATTTAAGTAATTATTTAATAAAAGAAAAAGAAAAATTAATTAAATAATATTGGAAGGAGGCGTGGCAGGAGGATGGAAATACATTGCTGATTCAAAAGGTGGAGTTACAATATTTGGACACCTCATGCATAAAAAAAAAAAAAAGAAATTGGAAAAGAAAATATGAATTAATTAAAGAAAAATTCTTAAACCGACTTTGAAGCACTATAAAAAGCCAAGATCATCAGACAAGATAGTTTTAGCAATTTGGAATCAGAGAAAATCAGAAAGAAAAATTAGAAAAAATCGTAGAAAAGAAAAAACAAATTTAGAAAAAACAGAAAAATTAGTGAAAGTGTGGAAACCTAACCTAGAGTAGATCTGCTGTGAAACCCAGCCAACCCCACACGGTCCACCCACCGCGCCAGCCGTCCGACAACCGCCCAACTGCCGCCGGCCACCGGAGCACCTAAGAACACCAAGGTCAAATTTCTGCCCTGTTTTTCAATAATTTCTAAAAAATAGTAAATCCGCCCAGAAAATTATGAAAAAAATTACACTTAGGTTATTTTAGACATGCTTTCATGTGATATTTTTATTTTTGAAAAATTCGTAATATTTAATATACTTTATTAAGAAATCTGTAATTCATCCGAATATATATTAGTGAAATAAATATACTATATGATGTTGTTTCTAGCTGAAAATTTTTGTGTAGGATGTGTATGATATATGGGTAATTGCTACGTAGCCCAAATTTTTATTTGAATAATTTTAATATTTATTGAATTTTTAGGCTTGAAATTGGTCCGAAAATAGGCTGAAATTATGAATTTAATAGGAAATTATGAAATTAATTGATGAAATGGACATGTACTGATCTATAATAAA